>JARFJB010001943.1:387500-432500 GCA_036346205.1 Vesta saturnalis
CACCACGTGTGTGTGTGTGTGTGTGTGTGTGTGTGTGTGTGTGTGTGTGTGTGTGTTGTGTGTTTGTGTGTTGTGTGTTTGTTGTGTTTTGTGTGTTTGTGTGTTTGTGTGTTTTGTGTTTGTGTGTTTGTGTGTTTGTTTGTGTGTTTGTGTTTTGTGTGTGTTGTGTGTTTGTGTGTTTGTGTGTTTGTATGTTTGTGTGTTTGTTTGTTTGTTGTGTTTGTGTGTTTGTGTGTTTGTCGACACAAAACGACGAATGGCCTTGGTTACATAGGGGAGGTCGATGGTCTGTATAATTTCCTCATCGATTATGTCACGGTCAACCTTGCGGATAACGCATGACAGGGAAAGGGGTTCGGGTGCGGGTCGGTTATGGGTTGGGCCGGACAGTTGGAATAGGGTAACGGATGGAGTACCAAAGGTGCCTTTAACGGATTTGTCCGCTTCAGCAGTAGGGATAAGATATGAGGTTTCTATCAGGGCGGTGAGGTTGTGGTTGGATCGTGGATTCTCACCCACGGCAGTTGGAGAGGGCGGAGGATGGTGTATAGTTGCTTTTGGGAAGTAACTAATAATATATATATATATATATATATATATATATATATATATACAGGATGAGGCATCTAAGCTCGGTTTGTATACGAAAAATAGTAAAATATTTTTGAAATCTTTTTTTTAATTATCGTGTAGGTTCAGTAGGAGCACGTTTTAAAATTATTTTCGAATATGCAGGGTGGACCATAAAAATTTTACGCATCAAAGTTATGAAAATTTAAATGGAACACCCTATATATGATTGCAGATTTCGATTCTGTGGACTAAATAAAGGTCACTTACTGTTATAGTCCCTATACCTAACTCCACCTGTTGTCGAGTTATTTCATTATTTGTGAGAATGTAGAACGAAACTCAAAAGAACTTTCTGTTTTACGTACTCGAGGAATTTTTTTCAAATGTTTTTCATTGTTTACTGAAAGCATGAAACTTTAAAATCCACCGAAGTTATTATCACAAATTTATACTGGGTGTATAAAAACTCAGTTACTATTTTGACCAACATTAAAGCCAATTAACTTCCTTATTTTAAATGGAACACCCCCATATTTATAACCATACTTTTATTCTAATTTTAATTCCCCTACAAAATTGTATTAGGGTTCCCTATATCTATCTCTTACACATTTTTTGAAATTTAGGATTTTCTATTCCAATAAAAATTTCATGCAATTTGTTCTTGAAGAGCAGGCTTTGCCGGTCTTACTGTCACATAAAATAAACGAAATTATTGAAAAGTCATAGTTCGTGTTAATGTTAAATCATTTTAGCTAATCAACTTTGAGAATAAGTTTGATTACTTATTACTTATATTTAAAATGGCTTGCTATTCTCGAATTGAAAAGTGCGACATGATCTTAGTAATTGGGAAATGCAATGATAATTGCTTGCTAGCATCTAGGGTTTACGCACAAATGTATCCTGATAGGCATCATCCCGACAGGCGTTCATTAGAAAAATTATTGCAAGTTTTTGGAAGCACTGGAAGTGTATCATATAAGACACGACAAAAGCAAAGGCCGGTTACGGGTAACGAAGAGAATAATTTGACTGTTACGGAATATCTGGTAGAAAATCCACATACCAGTCGGCGGAGAATAAGTGAATAATTTGAGATAAGTCAGCGGAGCGTTGGAAGGATAATAAAGAAGAATAAGTTTCATCCATATCACATTCAATTACACCAAGAACTTTTAGAAGTGAATTACGATCGAAGGCTTGCATTTTGTTTATGAGTTTTAGAAAAATGTGGTGATAATGCAAATTTTTTTTATTTTGTGCTTTTTTCGGACGAATCAACCTTCCACAATAACGGTTTAGTAAATACACATAACTTTCATTATTATAGTGACGAGAATCCTAATTTTTTTAGAACTCTCGATAGGCAACACAGATGGTCCGTAAATGTGTGGGGTGGTATAATGGGAACACATGTAATAGGTCCGTTTTTTTAATGGCAATTTGAACGGTGATATGTTTCTCGAATTTTTAAGAGGAAATTTGCCTGTTCTTTTGGAAAACATACCGCTTGATACTCGGCAGGAAATGTGGCTACAATTAGACGGATCGCCGGCGCATTTTCATGCTAATGTTGGAGACGAATTGGACAGGAAATTTCCCAACAGGTGGATAGGGCGCGGCGGCCCACAAAATTGCCCAGCAAGATCCCCTGATTTAACTAGTCCTGATTTTTTCTTGTGGGGATACATCAAAAATATTGTCTATCATACACCACCAACCACACCCGACAACATGAAGGATCGAATCAGAACAGCTTTAATTCCATAACTTCAAGTGAAGGAGTCTTTCCTAGAGAGAGTTCGTTTATATATTGGAAGGAATGGAAATCATTTTGAACACTTGTTGAAACGTTGAAGTTGCTCACTTATCGAGGCTGTGTTTGTTCAATAAAACAATGTTTTTGTTATTTACCCAGTTATTAACGTCTTTCAGTCATTGTTAAGGAAAGCCTAGTCAAACAGTTGGATTATCTCGAGTAATAAAATCTTTTCATCAAAACCTGCTCATAAAAAATCGAGTAAAAAATGACATAAAATTAATGATTAAATTAGAAAATCCTAAATTACAAAAAATCTGTAAGAGATAGGTATAGGGAACCCTAATACAGTTTTGTAGGGAATTAAAATTAGAATAAAAATATGGTGATAAATACGGGGTGTTCTATTTAAAATAAGGAAGTTAATTGGCTTTAATGTTGGTCAAAATAGTAACTGAGTTTTTATACACCCAGTATAAATTTGTGATAATAACTTCGGTGGATTTTAAAGTTTGATGCTTTCAGTAAACAATGAAAAACATTTGAAAAAAAATCCTCGAGTACGTAAAACAGAAAGTTCTTTTTAATTTCGATCTACATTCTCACAAATAATGAAATATCTCGGCAACTGGTGGAGTTAGGTATAGGTACTATAACAGTAAGTGACCTTTATTTAGTCCACATAATCGAAATATGCCATCATATATAGTGTGTTCCATTTAAATTTTCATAACTTTGATGCGTAAAATTTTTATGGACCACCCTGCATATTTGAAAATAATTTTAAAACGTGCTCCTAATGAACCTACACGATAATTAAAGAAAAGATTCCAAAAATATTTTACCATTTTTCGTATACAAACCGACGGAGGTTAGATGCCTCTGTATATATATATATATATATATATATATATATATATATATATATATATCAGGGTGTTACTTAAGTGTATGTACTTATTTTAAGGGTGATTCCTGAGGCAATTTCGAGCCCGAAAGTTCGTAATCGATCTACAGGCTGTTGAAGTTGTTGTGTTTTTTCGGTTTTTTCCAAATTTTTCGAAAACCCTTTTAGATATTACATTGAAATTTTACATATTGTATAAGGGCACGAAGTCTCTTATTTAAACTGAAAAGTTCATTTTTAATTTAACCAGTGGCGTAGATACAGCTAGGTCATGACAAATTCCACAAAAAAAAATGTGTTGCGCCACTGTTTTATATGACGCGTTTACACGATATCCATCATAAATCAATTCCGAACAAAAAAGGTCTCCATACATTTTCACGTAAAACTTCCCGTTTAGGAAAAAATAATTAAAAAGTGTCGTGTCGTTATAAAGTGCGTTTATTCCTAACATAGAAACTATTTACAGAAACTGAACAATAAAGGGAAAAACTTTTGTGCAGTCATTCATAAAAAATGCTGAAAATGTCCACCATCCGCTTCTATACAGGCTTCTGCTCTTCCCTTCATTGAACGACGCACTCTTTCAAAAATTCCCGCTGTGTTCTGTATGGTTGCACAGTCCTCAATTATTCTATTGCGTAAGTCTTCCAACGTCTGAACTGGTGTATTATAAACTAGAGTTTTAAGATGCCCCCAGAAATAAAAGTCTAAGCTGTTCAGATCAGGCGATCTCGGTGGGCAGAACTGAGGCCACTCACGACCTATCCATCGATTTGGGTAAACTGAATTCAAACATTCACGCACCAAAATGCTGAAGTGGGCCTGGGCACCATCGTGCATGAACCACATGTGCTGACGTACTAGAAGAGGGACATTTTCTAGTAATTCAGACAAATTATTTTGAAGAAACGCACGATAGGTATTGCCGTCAAGACGCCTTGGAAGAAAGAATGGTCCAACTAAAAAATCTCCAATAATACCAACCCACACGTTGACTGAAAATTGTTGCTAAAATTTTGTTTCTACCATAGCATGAGGGTTCTCTTCGCTCCATAAATGAGCATTACGAAAATTTCTTCTCTGGGGAAATTTGCTTCATCCGTGAAGATAACTTGCCTGTCGAAATGAGGATTTTCTGCAACCTTCTGGAGAAACCACATGGAAAAAGTCCTGCGTGCTGGAAAATCTCGTGAAAGGAGAGATGACACGGATACAGTTTTGTGGAAAATATTCAACGCACTCCCAATTTTGCGTGTACTAGATCCTGGATTCTGTTCAATTTCATTGAGAACAGCCTCCTCTACTTCCGCCGTCCTCAGTGTACGAGGTCGTCCCTCTCGGTTTCCATTTTGTAAACTGCCATATTGAGACAGTCGCAGATGGATGTTTGTGAATGTTCTACTATCGGGAACAGCACGGTTGGGAAATCTTTCTTGGTAAAGACGCCTGGCTTGTTTAGCATTGCCGTCAGCCAGACCATAGATGAAATGCATGTCGGTCATCTCCGAAGTAGCATAATTGACCATTTCTCTTACTTTTATGAAGACAAAACACTTGGAAAACAACAAAAGAACAAATTTTTAAACTAGTTATTGCCTGTCAAGAATAAGACTGACATGACAGGATTATTAACGAAATACATAGCGATGTTTCCTTATCAACGGACAGAGCTCACTTGTGTTTTTGTGACATATCTTTATCTTGTAAATAAACTGCACGTTATAACGACACGACACTTTTTAATTATTTTTTCCTAAACGGTGAGTTTTACTTGAAAATGTATGGAGACCTTTTTGGTTCGGAATTGATTTCTGATGAATATCGTGTAAACGCGTCATATAAAACAGTGGCGTAACACATTTTTTTTGTAGAATTTATGTCATGACCTAGCTGTATCTACGCCACTGGTTAAATTAAAAATGAACTTTTCAGTTGAAATGAGGGCCTTCAGTCCTTATACAATATGTAAAATTGAAATGTAATATCTAGAAGGGTTTTCGAAAAATTTGGAAAAAACCGAAAAAACACAACAACTTCAACTGTAGATCGATAACGAAGCTTCTGAGGACATACATTCATATGAACTTTCCGGCTCGAAATCGCCTCAGGAATCACCCCTTAAAATAAGTACATACACTTAAGTAACACCTGTATATATATATATATATATATATATATATATATATATATATATATATATATATATATATATATATAGACACACAATTTCCGTTATATTTTCTTACGAACAAATTTATAGGTTTCACTGAAATCGCAGGTTATGGTTTAAAGGTTCTTACTTACTACAGCTGTTTACACCATCACATGCAGTTTCTGCTGTGTAAATGGTAAAATATAAAATTTATTCCATTTTTTGTTCATCAACTCATTAAAAGTGTGTTGTCCAGCGCCAATCTAAGTGGTGAAATTTGTGTAGATAGTACACTGCATAAAATTACTTTTATCAAACTATCTTAGGTTCTATATTACTTACTCGTATTAGAACTTTGGATAAACTTTTCTATATTACCTACCTAGATTCTATATTCACAGTTTAACTTAAATTAATTCATAATTGTAAACTGTTGATTATACGTTTTGGTACCTCGCGTATGACTAGATTTGTCCTGTTGCGTGTCAGAGGATGGGCTACAGTCACCTTACTTAAACTGTTTTATACATTTATTTTGTTGCTTAATGACTAATATAAGAGAGTTGCGCATGTAGCTTCACGTGGGGTCCATTTCCCTAGCCCGACCCATTTCAAATTTGTTATTGGAAACGGTCTCATTCGTTTGTGCTTCGTTTGTGCACGTTTGTGCACGCAATATTTCCGTTTGTGCTTCCTCCCCATGGAGATATTTTGAAAAAACGCTTGGGACGGGCTGAGATATTTGAAAAAGAAAGTGGGCCGGGCTGGGGAAATGCTGCCCGGCCCATTCCGAATTTTGGAGTACAAATGGTCTCATTCGTTTGTGCTTCGTTTGTGAACATTTGTCCACGCTTCGTTTGTGCTTTCCCCCTCCCTGAGATATTTGAAAAACAAAGTGGGCCGGGCTGGGGAAATGCTGCCCGGCCCATTTCGAATTTTGGAATGAAAATGGTCCCAATCGTTTGTGCTTCGTTTGTGCACGTTTGTGCACGCAATATTTTCGTTTATGCTTCCTCCCCCACTGAGATATTTTGAAAAAACGTTTAGGCCGGAGAAACAGGCCCATTTCACCAGCACCCCAATTCGAATTTTAAGTTGAAAATAGACCCAATCGTTCGTTCTTCGTTTGTGCTTCTTTGTGCTTTCAACTCCGACGTTTGTGACCCCCCTCCGAGATAACAAACATGTACTTGGGAGCACCCCCCAATTCGAATTTGGGTGTCCGAAGTACGTTCAATCGTTTGTGCTGCGTTTTTGCTCGTTTGTGCTTCAAATCCTAAAGTTCAAACTGCTTCCCTTACTGAGATATTTAAAGAACAATTAAAAGGGGGCGCACCCACAATTCGAATTTCAAGTTCAAAATAGTGTAATGAATCTTTTAACGTCATCGTTCATTTTGCCTATAATTGGGTTTTTGGTTTATTATTTTAATTTTTAGTATGTATAAAAAAATACAAAAAATACAGTAAGAACGCACAAATACAAAAAATATATGTCTAAAGAAAAATTAAAAAAATAGAATAATAACAAACAGAAAAAAAATAAAAAGTATATACAAAAAAAAATAAAAAAATTTTAATAAGACTTAACAGGTAAAAAGCAATATTTGGCATAAAACTTTGTTATAAGATTGCACAGTGCGGCATGTGGCTGGTATATCGTCGATAAGTTTCCAATGGTGCACTCGCCTACAAAAGGCTAAGTAATGCCCAATGGCGTCTGTTACTTGCGATGCTGGAGGGACAAAGCAAATCGCTCCCCACAAGTGAAATATTGCCTCATCGATGACAATATTTTCAGGAATTTTATTTAAAGGCGTTGTTATGTCTATATTTCTGCTTTTTATTTTATTAGGACATGTTGTTTCGATGAATACATATTTTCCAATGGTATTTTTTTTTTACACTTTGTCCACACGATTTACATATTGATGGACGAGTTAAATATTCGGCGATATTATTTTGCAACGAGTATAAAGAGTCGTTTTCAAAATTTAAAATTAAAACTGGTATGTCTAAACTTTTTTCTTCCTTACATTCGCTGCAAATAACATTTTCCCGTATCGAAGGATACTGGGAAAATAACGTTTTAATAAGATTATATGCTGTTGTGGCTGTGTCAACCAAAAAATGATTTTTGTTTCCTTTCACGAGGAATTTAGGAAATATTTCACTTAAAATTAGAGCCCTTTTTCGATATGTCTGGACAGTGATCCGTCTCTAATTCCATGTGAAATTAATTCAAACATAATTGAGGATGCTAAGTTATTGTCTACAAATGATTCGTATGCATCACTGTCCGCATAGGAAAAAAACATAATTTGGCACAAGCTATCAAATGCGCAAGTATTAGTGAGACTATAATAGTACCCACGTATAGCTACACTTTTCAGGTCCAGTAAATTTCCATTCTTAAGAATGCCGATTACCCTACTCTTTGTCCGACTGCTGAAGTTACAACGTAAAATTGTTGGATCTGGGTCTAAGTAGTTCGGCTTTCTTTTCTTTTTTTCAGGAGGGTTTGCTTCATTTTTCTAGTTTTCGATAGCATAATTGATATTTATTTCATCGTCTAATTCTGAATCCTTTTCGTCTATTCCCGTTTGCTGTATTTCTTCTGTTTCCTCTTTTTCGAATTTCTTTTCTTCGATTTCCTTTCTACCAGTCCTATGTTCCGATTTAGATTTAATTAATATCATCGATACTAAAATTGATTCTACATGAACTTGTAAAAAATCGTCCAATCGCATCGCAACTGATTCACTTTTTAATATACTATCATTAATGAACTTTCCGATGACCCGCTCGATTCTGTTCTTCGACTAAAACCAAAAATATTGTTCATGACAGCAGACCAAGTTGGCAGTAACCTGCAAAAATCTAGAAGTCTTTTAGAGATTTTCGGATGGAACTGCGCGTTATCACGATCCCATTTGTTTGTTTCATACTTGGCTTCCTTTTCAATGGTGTCATACATACGTTTTATTTCCGCAAAAAAGTCCATGTTCTCAGTTTGGTCCAATAAAGTGTGTTAACATTTTCTCCCTCATTAAAAAAAATTCTATCCGGAATATTTTCTTCTTCTGTAAATTTTTTATTTTGGGCGTCAACTTTTTTTTGGATAAGACTTTCTTTTTCAGGATCATAATTAGGGCGTGCAATGAGTTGTTTTAATGCCTTTTTGTCCATCTCGCATGCTGTCAGCTCTTCATTCTGATTCATTCCTTCATCTTCGTGTAAAGCAACGATGAAGACACATTTTATTATATTTTTTAGCTCCGTGAAATCTTTACAACTAACAATTAAGGCTATAGATCTCAAATACAAATTTTTAGTACGCCAAGCACTATTTTTCACTTCTGGCCAAGAACTAATTATGTGCATTATATGGGCAAAATCATTTCTAATCATACAAATGGGCATTTCTACGTCATCCTTATTATATAGTAGACTTGAACATACACTCAAATACTTCTTTAAAGTTGTATATTGAGTGCATGTTTTTACAACTGCCATCATTAAGGCCAACGAATTGGTCAGTCACGACAATTTTGGGTGTTTTGATATCGTTTCGCAGCCACTCACTCAACCAGTGCGCTATTGAATTATTATTATGACTTTCTGATAACATATGCGCGACCGCAAATTGGCAATAATTTTTTTTTATCACGTACAACTACTTCGTACAAAAAAATTGTTTTAGTTATTCTTCCCGAGTCTAACTTGATTTTTTTTATGAGACCCCCAGTAGCATCAATGCTAATTTTAGGAACTCTTGTCCCCCTTGTATAGATTCTATAATTATTAATTTCTGTCGTACTCCAATAGTGGACAAAGAATCTGTCTAGTCCGATGTCATGTATCACATTATTATATGGAACAAATCCCTTAAGAATGGACAAACTTAAAATTGGATTTTCATGTATTAAATTTTTTTAGTGATTTGCATTTCAGGACCCGCAATGCATTTAGCGAAGGCATGTGACTAGGTTCTGCATCCCCGTAATTAATTTCCTTATACGCTTTAATTCGTCTAATTTGAGAGGCAGTAACCTTCTCTTTTATTAATTTCTTTTGATAGTCGTCGCGTTTGTCACCAATGATCTCTTTTAAGCGTGCTTACGCAACTTTTAAATTCGCCGACGTAAGTGCAATTTATTGCAATACCTGATTCTGAGTCTGGTGCATTCGTAACGTCCCCTTTCAAAATGCTTTGACAGGAAGAACATTTTCCAAACATTTTGAGTCATAAATATTGCATCTTTTGTAAGTGATGGTACATGGTGATTGTGTTAATTTAAAAAAATGGTATTGTATTACTGGAGTCCATTGCCGCGGTTTTAGGACTTTATGAGTGCGTATTTTTTTAAATCCAGGGAAAGATCTATCCTTCCTATGGTACCATACAAATTTTTCCATTCTTCTGAAGATAAATATATTGTGAAATTTGAGGGATCTACATCCGTTGTTTCCTCACATTTTGAAAGTGAGCCATAAGACGACTCACTATCAGATTCATTTTTTTATTTATGTATTTAATAAAATTAATAATAATTTTTAATTACATATTTACCTTTGAACTTATTCGTTCATAACAAAAACTTTTAGTTTCAACCCCTAAATTAAATTTTTCTTATGGAACGACAAGTCGGCTTTGAAATAATTGATTGTGTTTTTTTATCCTCTTTACAATGATATAGCACATGTACTATCTATTTTTAAAAACAACAAAGAAAAATTAAAAAAATGTATTTTATTAAAGACTAACAATAAGCAGGCCGTGAAACATAAAAACACAATCGAACTTAATGTCACTTAAAAATTATTCGTTCCAGAATATTTTTGTGTCAAACATGGCTTTATTTACTAATACTGAAAAGTTTGATATGTTGAGTTGTTACATCTTGTCTCATAAAAACAATATAGAAGCTGAACGGATGTACTTGAGGCTGTATCCTGAAATAAGGCAGCCCAGTGCTCGTACGTACAGAAATTTGGTAATTAATTTAAAAGAATATGGTTCATTTTCAAAACCTACTAGCAATCCGAAATTATGGAATGAAGATGCAGAACTAAATGTATTATAATCAGTTATTGAAAATCCTTCAACATCTGTTGGAGAAATTGAACATAACACTGGTATTTCGAAAACTACATCACAAAGAATTTTAAAACGTCACAGGTATCATCCGTATAAGTACACCATTCTGCAGGGACTTAGAGATGGAGATCAGGGGAGAAGATTACAATTTTGCCAATGGTATGTTAATCAATGTGAGAATAACGATAATTTTCCAGCTACGATTTTGTGGTCTGACTAAAGCAGATTTACAAATAATGGCCTTTTCAATCGACACAATGTTCACTGTTGGGACCATGAAAATCCTCACGTTGTTAAGGAAAGTCGGCATCAAGAGAGATTTGGTTTTAACGTCTGGTGTGGCAGTTTAGGCGCTAAACTTATTGGGCCCTTTTTTGGTTAACGAAACATTAAATAGTGAAAGGTATTTGAATTTACTACAAACTGATTTAGAAAATAAACTTGATGATTTACCACTGATTGAGAATATTAATATCTGCTTCCAACAAGATGGCGCCCCACCCCACAATTCAAACATCATCAGCGAATATCTTAATAATCGGTTTCCAAATTCATGGATTGGTAATCGAGGGCCGATTTTATGGCCACCCAGATCTCCAGACTTAACGCCCTTGGACTTTTTCCTTTGGGGCTACGTAAAAAATCGAGTGTACGTGCAAACATTTGAGAATTCCAAAGATCTTGGTGAAGCTGTTCTTGCAGTATTTGGTAGCATTAAACGCCAAAAACTACGCAGAGCAATTACGTCGACACTACGCAGGGCACAATTATGTTTAGAACGGAATGGTCAATTGTTTGAACATCTTTCATAATTGGATAATTATCTCCAATACTATTACCTGCTTAACTCTTGTTGTTATCTATTACTTGTCGTTTTCTCATCTTTCACGGCCTACTTATTGTTAGAGTCTTTAATAAAATACATTTTTTTAAATTTGTTGTTTTTAAAAATAGATAGTACATGTGCTATATCATTGTAAAGAGGATAAAAAAACACGATCAATTATTTCAAAGCCGACTTGTCGTTCCATAAAAAAAATTTAGGGGTTGAAACTAAAAAATAGAAAGTGCAAAAAAAATCCAAATTGATATCTAAATTCTGCATAAAAAATATCTTAAGAAAGTGCAAATAAAATTTATATGTCTAATATAACAAAAAAGATATTACAAGAAAAAGAAATTTAATATTTTTCATTTTCTTGCCATAAGTCTTAAAATACATGGAAATTTGGAAATTGGAGAGTGTCCTATAATTTCACTAATCCTTAGGAGTAATTCATCTAATTTAACCAAATCTGTATCTTTTATAATAAGCGAGATCCCCATGCTGGAAATGTTATCTGGGACACGTGTATACTGTATATATAAAGCAATTAATTGGGAGACACGAAGATGATTAGAAAACAATCGATTTCCATTGAAAACTGAAAAAATCAAAAATTGAAAAGAACTAGTTTTTATTTTAAACCAAAAAGTATCATTTTAGTTGAAAGTTAATAAATGTTAACTAAAAAAAAACTCGATTTTAATAAAAATCAAGAAAAAAAATTATTCATGCTAAAAATTAGGAGAAAATTATGTTGATGTTGTAAATTAAATATATATATATATATATATATATATATATATATATATATATATATATATATATATATATATATATATATATATATACGAAAGCAGTAAACGAATACCTTTTGTCATTTATAGATAAACATTAATTAATGCAACCTTTAAATCATGGCGTGGATTAATTTTGAGTTTTCGCACGGTGTTTAAAATCACGATGTCACAAAATTTCGTACAAGTATACATGTTGGACAAGGTTTTAACATTATCCAACATATTACAATTTTAACCTAAACTTATTTTTATTGCACCCATGAAGACAGTTTAATGGGGATATTCCACAAATATAAACGATAACCAACCAAATGTAAAAATTCAATGGTTAAATCAAATCCTTTAACCCAAAAATCGTAATAAGACAGTTTCCCTTTTCTTAAATCAGCCGCACACCGATAGATCCTCTCAATTCATTTTACTTTGCTCAGAGCCGTGATTCTTTTACAGGATGTATCATAAATCTGGTGTATAAGGTATGATACGTTATTTGGGCCTGAAGTAACATATTACTGGACATTTTCAGTTCACAATATGCCTACATTGAAGGAAACTCTCTTATTGTTCTTACATGATCACACTA
Source organism: Vesta saturnalis (assembly GCA_036346205.1). Lineage (NCBI taxonomy): Eukaryota > Metazoa > Arthropoda > Insecta > Coleoptera > Lampyridae > Vesta > Vesta saturnalis. Next base: position 400,204 of record JARFJB010001943.1, read on the forward strand.
ATCTAAACCTATTTTTAAAAATAAGAATTTCTTTAGATTGAAAATCTGCAAAAAATGAGTTTGCAGTTCATTAACACTAGTAAACTGCAGATTATGTAAACGCTTTACGTTACTAAGCAACATATTCAAACCTAGACTAAAATTGATTACCTATTCGTAATTTTGCAGTAGTTACTTATACCGGGTATTCGAAAATGCTTGACCCCGACGTGATCAATTTAAGTTTCGCGCTTTAAATATGTTTGCTCTGGGTTGGTAGTTGAAAAAAAATTACTAAATCGTAATATTTAGTTTTGTAACCTCATATTTAAGTTACTTCTGTTTGCTATCTTTGCGAATTTCCTCTACATTTAATCATTAATAATAGATTCTATTCTTGATTTTCTAAATACAATGGTGGTCATTTCGAGCACCTTTTGTAAAATAACAATAAATTATTGTTGTTTAAACGTTCGTTGAACCATTGACAATATATTGCACACGAAGATTGTGGTCGGGTGCATGTTATTTTTGTACAGAAGACATCTTGTAAGGATGCATATGTATCGTCTTTTCTAAAGCTTTCTGGCAAGTACCAGTGGACAAACCCGTAAAAAAATTATGTTCATATTTCTGCTTACATAAACGCATCTGTTTGAACGGATAGTTGTGGAATAGATTTTTTAGGACTTTATTGCATTCTTTGTTGAATGTCATTAACAACTTTAAAATAGTCGGCCTGCCTGTTAACTGCCTTTGCAAACACAGTGCTTGTTTTCATACTGTATAATAAGACGTGACTTATGTTTTTTAAATAAATCATATTCGATATTATCATCAGGAAATCCTCTGAAAACTGCTCAATGCAGGACTGCAACGAAAAGCTCCAAGTTCCATCAGGGTTTCGGGTGCTACTGCGGAAATGTGCCATTAAAATAAAGGCATCTTGTTGTGAACAGAACACCACAGTTGTACAGTATCACTATACAAATTAAGATAAATGACAACTGACCTTAAAAAATGCCATCTTACATCACAATAGCTTCGTAACGTTAAGAGCTCTGAAAAGAACTTTTTTAAATGTTGATTAAATGTAGAGGAATTTCGAAAAGACTGCAAACAGAAGTAACGCAAACATGAGGTTATGAAACTAAATATGAGGATTTAGTAATTTTTTTTTGACCGGCTAACAACTACCAACCTAGAGCAAACATATTTAAAGCGTGTAAAATTCATCACGTGGGGGTGAAGCATTTACGAAAACCCTGTACAATGTTGTCTTTTTTACTCGAAGATGAACGGTTAGATATTACAATTATCATTCTACGCGTATAGACAACTATATGCGAACACTTATCTTTATACTCCATATTTGGTAAACACCCTATATAATAAGATTGAGTTCTTCATTAGTGAACTAGTAATTTCGAATACCATACGTGTAAGTGCTATCTTTAGCAAAATTAATTTTACTCCTAACGAATCGTAAGTTCTCATTATGAAAGTCAAATGCGAAATTACCAGAAAAAACGATATTGTTACCAAATTACAAATAATGTAAATAAGCATCATAGCGAATGAAATTGATTTTGGGCTCTGCGCACAACCACAGTTTGTTGGAAGAATATACTGATCATTTTAATTGAAATATAATAATATTGAGAAATTAATACGTTACAGGTGGCAAGTTAGTATGGAAATGTGATTAATATGGTGTTATAAAAACTTTTCCACTGTTAGATTCGATCATTCCTTAATCAGCAATAAAAATTTATGCTTATCATAGTCATTTAATCGCAAATTCCATTAATGCAGTTCTATACATTAATAAAAAATTGAAATCAAAATCAAATTGATTCTATTATTTTAAAAATCCTTACTACTGCTAAAGCACTTTAGCGGGTGCATTAATAACAGGACATCCAATATTTAGAAAACGTGGTCTGAAATAATTTCAGAAACACCTGCTCTATTTAAATAAACGTTTACTGCCTTAGTACTAACAATCCAGAAAATAAAAGAAACATCCATTGTTATATCAAGAATAGAAAAACAAAATTGTTTTTACACTAATAGCGCACATTCAAATTCAAAGCATGGCAGTGATATATAATTTTGGTGTATAAATTATAATTAATAACAGACGTTACCTTCTTCTTTACATTTTTCACATATTACTAAAAACTACCTTTTTATAAATTTAAATTTGCCAAATAAAGAAGAGGCAGAACATCATTTCAAAACGCGTCATTCCGAGTGTAAGTGAGAAATACACGCAATAATACACCGGAGTCGCAATTTTAAAGAAGTCATCCTTTGCACATTTTCTTTAGAAAAATGAACCTAGATAAAGAAAGCCAAATGTATTGTAAAAACGTTTTTATGTAGGCAGTATATTTTCAGTAAGGTGTGATATGTTATTTTAAGGTTGATATTCAAAATAAATAATCTTGCTCTTTGTTGTCCTTTTATGATAAAGATACGCATATATTTTACTTGAGTTAAAAGTTAGGCTATATCAAATTAAAAGCAATATTCTATTTCTTCATTTCATGATATATACTTGGTACTAAAATGATCCTCATTGTAAAGAAACATTTTCTTCATTGAAATATGTTTGATTACAAAGCTTATTGATATATGTATTTTAATTTGATTTATCGTTCAGTGACATGCTAACATACACTGGGTGCATAAACAAATAATTAGACATTACCAATATCTATTAATATTAATACACAGTGTTGAAAGCAACCCCTGGAAGTTGATAAAATACATTGAGAAATTATAAATTAATATACGCATTTATTTTTTGTGTTTGTAAATTCATACGTCCGCGTTACGTTATATTGTAGTAATTAACGTATCTAGAGTGGTAACGTACCCTTAACATTTGAGCATCAGTTTATAGCGCGAGAGAGCGGGGCGAAGCGAGCAGTGCCAGTAATTTATACGAAAATTGTTAATGCTTGTTACCACTCGAGATGCATTCATTAGTTTATTGTTCGTTGACGCATTCATTGGAAAAACAAGTAATAATGTGTATATTTATCTATAATTTCCGAAAATATTTCATCAACTTCTAGAGGTTGCTTACAACACCGTGTTTTCAACATTAATATTACTCATTCATTAGTTTATTTTTCATTGACGCATGAATTTACAAAAAACAAATAACAATTGCGCGTATTAATTTATAATTTCCGACAATATTTCATCGACTTCTAGAGTTTGCTTTCAACTACTGTATTCAATATTAACGTTAATAAATAGACATGATCATTTGAAACGGCGAATAGGTAACGACTAATTATTTGTTTATGTATCCACTGCAAGTGTGTTAAATAGGGTTTAACATGTTACTGAACGATAAATTACTATTGTAACTTGATTAGGTATTCTGAATAAATCTTTACTTCATCTTGCCATTTACACGAATAAGCAATGTATTCGTTTAGTAAATTGCATTGTTGTAAATTATTTATAATGCGATATACATTCTGAATACTGTTATTCCACAGTATTTAGAATGTATATCGCATATACTCATAACTTTCCCCAAAAGTATGTAATAGTTAAGTAAATAGCTGCACGTTTTGCATACTCAAATCGGCGACGGTTTAGGTATTAAGTGCTACAAATTGGTTGCCATTGAATCCAAAATTAAGAAATATATTTTATTTGTGTGCGTAAGCAAGTAAACTTGGAAAACACAATTTACACAAACAAGTCCGGCACCCTACCAATCCATCAAATTTGAATTTTGTTTTATTTTAAGCATGTTTTGTATGGAATTCAAGCAGGCAAAACTACGGTTATATGAATATGCAGATTAAGTGAATTAACTGGAACTTGCTACAGAACTTCTTTTCACGATGCTGTGCAGTCAGATGAGACTAATAATACCGGGGAAGAGATCGCGGAGTACGAGAGTGATCGCCAGGTCTTTCGTGAACACGTCACATCACCTCAACTATCAAATTATAGCGAGCCAAAAACCGCCAACTAGTACAGAAAACTAAGAACAAGAAGAGGAGCGAAGCAAAAGAATCAATGGATATCCCGGACGCTCAAATGAGGCGACACATCACTAACAACACATCAAATACGCTCGATAAAGAGTCACGAACTCAAAAACTGAATAAGACACCAAACAATAAACTAACAGCATTACAACACTGCAATAGAGCATAAAATTGCCACCTACACCAATCTAGAGACAGCTGTACGTGTGACACGAAAGGAAACCATCACAAGCGCTAACTGCTACTAACCTGTACGGAGCAGTCTTCATGTACGGTCAGGTAGGTGGCGCTCTCCCCATTTTAGGTAATTACAGAACGGAATCGAGAAAATAAGCACCACAGCTAAGTATTAGTATAGGTTTTTTTGTGAGTACAATTTTCGCTGATATCTTGATGGCACATCACGCTACAAGGACACCTGGAAGACACAATTAATTAATTAGCTGTATGTGTGGGTGTGTGTGCGCGCATGTGTGTACATGTGTGTGCATGCATGCGTGCGTGCATGTGGGCGTGCGTGTGCGTGTGCGTGTGCGTGTGCGGGTGTTCGGGAGTGCGAGTGTGCGGGTGTGCGGATGTGCGGGTGTGCGGGTGTGCGGGTGTGCGGGTGTGCGGGTGTGGGGGTGTGCAGGTGTACGGGTGTGCAGGTGTACGGGTGTGCGGGTGTGCGGGAGTACGGGAGTATGGGTGTGAGGTATGCGTGTGTGCGGGTATGCGTGTGTGCGTGTTGCGTGTGTGGGTGTGTGCGAGCGCGTGTGCGTATAGTGCGGAGGGGGGGGGTGTTCATGCGTGGGTGTAAGTGGGTGGATGTGTTTGTGCGTGTGCGCGTGTGCGTGTGAGTGTAGAGTGCGGGGCGTGTGTGGTGTGTCGTGTGTGCGTGTGTGCGTGTGTGTCGCGTGTGTGTGTGTGTGCGTGTGTCCGTGTGTACGCGTGTGAGTGTGTGCGTGTGCTGTGAGCGTGTGTGCGTGTGAGCGTGTGTGCGTGTGCGTGCGTGTGTGCGTGTGTGCGTGTGTGAGTGTGTGCGTGTGTGCGTGTGTGCGTGTATGCTTGTGTGCGTGTGTGCGTGGTACGCAGTAAATACGGCCTCAGCTGATTCTGCTAGTATTGCGATTGGGCGGAATAACAACAATCAACAATAGTTACTTGGTATTTATATTAACGTTTCTTTCTTTAATATGGAATAAAATGATTGATTGTTAGTAAAGAATAGCCACTTATGGAGGTTTAACCAAAGTTTACAAAAAATTGTTAAATCTGAAAGTAATTAAAGTTTATACAGCTCTTATAAAAATTTGCAAAAATCCGTCATTAAAAATGTTTTTTTTTTGTTGTTTTTAAGTATTAGTTTGCAACTGAAAAAAATTATGTATTATTTATAATGATTTCTATGTATGTAGTTAGTCTTTTAACAGGATGTTTTCAATAACATAAGTAAGATGACCAGATTACTTTCGTATATCTTCAATTATTAAGCATTTGATTCAAAGAAGAATTGTATAGAGCACTTCATTATAACTTGAACCACACGGATTCATAATGGTGAACGAGTCAAAGTGAATGATTTCCTTTTGATCTTATAAAGTATAGAAGTTATTTCTTTTCAAGTAAAATTAACAAGAAAAATTCTATATCTTTTATGTTTTATTTTTCTTTACATTACAAAATATTAAACTTCACTTTTATTTTTAATAATACTGATAAGTATTGAGAATTTAATAAACATAAAAACAGCAATTAGGTAAGACTTAGTTAATTATTTTTTAATTCCACTTTCTTGTCAAACGGATAATCCCGAGTGGAATAATTATAACTGTGACAAACGTACGTATTCTTTTAGTGCAGTTGATTTCATTACAAAGATAACTTTCAGAGATCTGCCAGAGACGTCAACCTGAAATTGCTGCTATTCATTTCAGAAATTGCGGAATCTACTACCAAGTTTAATAAAGTTTCACAGAATACTTTGAAACAGTATAGAAAATTACATAATATTCTAAAACGGAAAGCTTTTCATGTTTTGTTCATTATTATAGTATAGCAATTAATATTAACAATGTTTAACGGTGCTAATTAAACACTTATCGTAGTTTACAAAAATTAAGTAGTGAAAATACTTAACAGTAGTATTATGGCCACCAGGTACTTATGTTCAAAAAAAACACACACGCACACGCAGACGCACACGCACACGCACAGGCACACGCACACGTACACGCACACGCACACGCATACGCACACGCACACGCACACGCACACGCACCGAACCCACCACACGCCACCACACACACACACACACACACACACACACACACACACACACACACACACAAATTATTGTTACTTGCAAAATGAAAAGTTTATGTATTACACAAGTTCGCGTAACAACAAAATTTAAACGCTATTTCAAGACAGACAGATAGCAGCGTTAGAAGGTACAATCTCGCATAATAGTAACTTGACTAAAACTGCACCAATAAAATAATTTGTATTGGAGGAGGGTATTTCATATGAATTACATTTGTTCAAAAAGCCGGTATTATTCTGGAAGTGATTTAGCACGTGGAGGTCAACTTTCCTTTTAACATATGGTGGTGACGAAAGCCTCTTTTTTGGAAAGCTAAACGCAGTAGCGATTATCATACGTTAAAAGTGTAAGAATTATTTCAAGTCGTAATTTTAATGAAGGAGGAAAAGGCCACGTATTTCATTCCCTCCCCAAGGGAGAGGGCGGACTGTCTGAGCTTTCCAAGCCCCTTCAGCCACAATCATGGATGCCCAGCATTTATACATACATTACGTATGGTGGAATTAAGGATAGGTGTGGTCAGGATAGGATTAGAAGGAACGGAGTTAGGGTTCTGAGGGGGAAAGTACTACCCCAGCATTCACCTAAGCAGCCGCAAATGATGTGCATATACGCAGTGGCCATGCCGCTATATGCGTATGATGAAAACCCCCTGAAAAAAACTCATAAAAGGTAGACGGTAACTGGAATCGAACCCATTACCTCCCGAATGCTAAGCAGGTCGTGTCACCACTATACTACTAGCTCAAATGATCAAAGTTGAACATAATTTTTATGGCACACGTGAGAGTATAAGACATAGTGTGCTACAAATCTTACTTAATTACAAATAAAGGCGATAAATATAATGTTTTGGAAAGATTATCTATATCAGTTTCTTAACCCCAAACACTTTCTTGAAATCTAGATTTTCTCTGGAATTCTAATTAAATGCGATTCATTTACAGTATTTGAACTTGCACATAATAAAATAACTACACGTGGTACAAAGGTGGTCACTATCATTCATAAACGTCATGGAGTCATATTGAAAATTGACAGGGGCAAAAAAAATAATGTAGCAACAAGAGAACCTTGTGACACCCCAGTTGAAACTTTGATACTTCAAGAAATTGTACGATCGCAGGGATATGAATTTTGCCAATTGAACACAATTTCCACGAAACCCGTACACCTCCAGTTTTTGTAAGGGTATGCCTTGATCATCTAAATCGAAAGCATTACTTTCGTCTAGAAACTTCCTAAACATTTATTTTCCTTGTCTACTTAGGTAAGTTTAAGAATCGTTCGATATTCGGTCACTATTGTATTTTTGTATAGATTAATAGATCAGTTTTAAAAAGCTAACATAAAAGATTTGTTCCAAAAATTACGAATTGTATATAATTAAAATCAATAATAGAGTAAGATGCATAACAATACTTGCAACTTTAATTACAGATCAACTGAACGTATATTTGGCTTATAATAGTTAAACTTTTAGATAGATTGAAATAAACAAGATAGCGACAAGTTTTTCCTCTAAATTTACTTGGCTGCTGCACAGGACAATTGTTTATGGCTACTGCATTAACTGGATATTTAAGGAATTTAATAAACTTACAGTTTCAGACAAGTTCATCTTTCAATAACGCTATTGCTAAATGGATTGATCACTCACAGCTTTTGTTTTATATAACTCGTTGAGTGAATCTTACCAAGCAATCAACTTAATAAAGGATTACCGTATGTGTGCAGTCAATATATATATATATATATATATATATATATATATATATATATATATAAATAAATAAATAATAAATAAAGTAAATGTATAAAAATGACATTTATAGATCATAATAGCATTTCGTATTTGATGTACTCCATTTCAGGTTTATATATTTGCAGTTGGTTCACGATAGCCAGTTTCCAAAATTAAATTGTACATTCGTACATGCAAAGTGCACATTAGCTTATTATGTATACTACATAGGGGCGAATGAGGAGATTAAAGGTAGAGAAGCATACCCACTACTGTTGTACTACACTACATCCCAGAATTAAGTGGTGTACGTGTGTGCGTATGTGCGTGTATGCGTGTGTGCAGATGTGCGTGTATGTATGAGTGCGTCTGTGCATGTGTGTATATACGTGTGCGAGTGTATGCTCGCGTGCGCATGTGCGTGTGTTACTATTATATGTCTATTAACATCTAACTAACACGAAGTTTTAAACGTGTTTTTGTTTTATAATGTCGCCTATTTTCGTTACGAGCTACTAAAAAAGGGAATGCATAATTATCCTAAAAAAATTATTATTAAAATTACTTTATTTCTTTTAATTTCCACTTTGTAGGTTTTCTTTGGTAACCGTACCTTTTTCTTAATTTTAAGGGGTTTAGATTAAACAAAATAAGGTAAACTTTCTGATACCCAATTTATTTCTGTACAATGATTTTCTTTAAAATCGAGGCGTAACTACTGCTATATTTGTCGTATCAATTATACACGATTGCGAGGGGGCCTCCAGCAAGCAGCATGATCTCAAAAAATACTAGCAGATGGTATAGCACCGGTTCTTACCAATGAAATTGTAAATACTTCAAATCATATGGAATTGATCTGACAAAAAGTAGACAGGGTTACGATGGTGTTAATGTAATGTCGGGTGAACAAAGAGGTGTGAGACATTTATACAATAGTATTCTCTGTTAATCGGATAATAAAATAAGTCTCATTCTTACAATATTGAATTTCAACAGGAATTACGCAATGATGATTTCAAAAGACGAGTAAACCTTTGCCAGTGGGTTATTGCTCAACTTGAGATTAATCCAATTTTTTTATTTTATATTATGAATTTGGACGAGGCTACGTTTAGAAGCAATGGTGCTGTAGTATGCACTATTACACATTAGAGAATTAATTTTGGATCCGAAAATTGCAAAACCAAAACCACTAGTCCATAAATGTTTGACTCGTTGTATCTGCTTTCAATTCGTGCAAGAAGTTTTGACTAAACTTCTTCAACTGCTTACTAATGATAAACGACAGAATATGTGGCTGCGACAGGACAGTGCCCCTCCGCACTACCACCGCGAGGTACGTGAGTTTTTAGATGATAATTATCCTTAAAAATGTATTTGGTGTAGAGGTTTTCTCCAGTGGCCCTCAAGGTCGTGCGATCATACTCCATTAGATTTCTTCTTATAGGGAAATATTAAAGAAAGTGTACATGTCACATCTCCTACTACAAAAGAATGTATGGAAGATGGGATACGAGACGCTTGTCGAACTATAACACTGAAGATACTGGTAAACATGACGGAAAACATAATAAAACGATTGACTGTATGCATTAAGTAGGGGAGATACCTTTTCGAACATATTTTAAGACGAACTCATTAGGAACTGTTGTATTATCCAATAACTGTTCCTTTATTTCCTGTCAAGTTCTTACGATAACGTTATGTTTTCTGTTGGAGTTATGTTAGTGTTTAGTATTTAATGCAACTTTTTGTCTCTTTTGTTTTTAAATTTCATAAATACTGCGAATAATCACAAAAAAACCATTGACATATTGAATAATATAGACAAATCAAAATAACTCAAAAACAGTGACAGATGGGTATTGGAAATACTTACGAAGAATTGTGTGGTTTCTTATTCTCTTTAACATAGCGTAAAAATATACAGGGTGTTCTATTTGAGAAAAGTGATATTTTTGAATTTCAAGTTTGAACATTTGTTTTGTACACCCTGTAGCATCTATCTCTAATAATTCCTCTTCAGAACATAAGCTTAAGCTTGACCTTTCCTTGCTCTAAATATAACAGATTTCCTAACAAAACGCAAGATGGGACATGATAATAAAGTTATACTTGCAATTGGGTTTTTTGGATAAAATTTAAATTATTTCAAAAATCGTAAACCAGAATCCAAAAATCGAATAACATACAAGGTGTTCGATTAAAAAATACTAACTTTGGTTGTACCGCTTTTTTGGAACACTCTATACTTATAGTCAAGAATAATTTGGAAATAGACACACTTAATAGCCCTATAATATGATGAATACATTTTATTGGCAAGGTTTACCCATAAAGCACCAGTTTATTGTACTCTATCGTTAACTCACCCTGTACAAGCAGGTATTACATCGGGAAAATATGCTGTTTCTGACAATTTTTGTCATGGTAGCAATAGCAGACGGAGGTTTTTCAAAATTAAAGCTTATGAAAAACTATTGAAAAGGTATATTGAATCAAAAGCGGTTATCGGATTTAGCTGTCTATCGAAAGGAAATAACTTAAAAAATTAAAATCATATCGAAACATGGAACACCTTACAAACGTTACCGACGAGAAACGAGTTCGAAGGATACCTCTGTAAATAATTATTATTAACTTTTATATCAACCTTGTTTCCTGTTAATATTTATTTTTTTTTTTACTTATATAGATGCATGCTAACTGTAAACTTTGATTTATACTTCTTTTACGTAATACATACGTTTTTAAAACATGTGGTTAAGTTCTGTTATGCACGATTACATTATAATGCGATAAATATAACCAAGTTTCTTTGATATAACCGTCTTTTTATAGTTCGCGGACGCCATTATCACCCAGTTGACTATAATAAAACGTCAAAAATTTTAAAAGAATGGTTTAGTTTAAAATATGTACAATGTAATTATTACAATCAGTCATGTTTATACTAGGTGGTACAATTGTTCAAATTCATTCATCTTATTTCTGCAAATATTTCAGTTATTGCGTTTAAAACTAACTAAACCAAAACGTCAAATGAATGATCAACTTGTTATGCCTGCTTTTGTACTCGTTTTCATGGTAAATCACCAATACCTACTATCGTATATGAGAAATGTGTTTATTTTGAAAACAATTAACGCTATAATTCATTTTAAATATTCATTATATTAATCGTGCTTAAAATTTTGTATGCATTGCTGGCATAACTAGTTTTATGATTCAACAGCTCTTTACTAGTCCTCGCGTTAGTGCGCATGGGTTCGAAAAAGCGCCTCGGGCCATAAAAACCTCATTATGACCTTAATGCATAAATATTATTTATAATTTATACTTCCTATGTATGCCGGGCGGGGGGCACTAAGCTATTTTTGATACACAGCCTTCTGATCCTTATCAACGCCACTGTTTAAACTGATAAAGAAAATCACTTATTTATGGAATATTTATGAAAAATGATTCTAGATATTAGTATCAAAGCTAAGGGATCATTAAAATTACGTAATGTACATAAGTTATATTAAGTATTAGGTGAAATCTGTCGACTTTAAAATCTCAACTATCATGTACTTATAGCACAATAAATTCAACATACTTATGAAACGAATTTTCTGTATTCGTATGAATTGGTAAAAATTTATAGCTCTGTTACAGTTAAGTTTAAATTAAGCTGAATATTTAAATTCTTTTTCCATGTGTTTTTTATTCTATTTCCATAATAACTAATAACAGATCGATAAGCATACTTGAATATGCCAACGTGGAAGCCGACAAAAATAGGTCGGCATTATAAATAAAAATAAATAGAAAGAGAAAACGTCTTCAATGTAAAACATTCAATCCTAAATACAATCTTAGACCATTTCCATACTAACAAGAAACTCAAGTGTTACACAAATTAGTTTAAAGAAACAAAGTGCAAAGTGAATTAATTTTACTATAGTAATTTCAATTCTCCTGATTAAAATTATTTTGCTGCTTACCCGTCGCCTTACCAATATAAGCGTTAGCAGAATTGCATAGGGCTGCATGAATGCAAGCAACGTGAATTAAAGATTAACCGAACTTCTGTCAGGTGTAGTGTTATAGATTACAGTTAGAATGATGAAGTACCGCGGCAGTCCTTACACATCAGTTCATGATAGAGCATCCTCGTTACACTCTGGTGAGCTTCAATGTTTATCTATGAGACACACTAAAGAATGGTTCAAGCTAAAATGCTGTTAATGAATATGAGAAAATACAAACTGTGTTCAAGTGGGCTAACTACACCAGAAAAAAACAACTCAACACAAACCTTTATATCACCACCAGAATGCAATAAGAGGGACTGGAATTGTAAAAAGCTTTGGCGTCGTGTCGGCATCGATTTGTATACTAGGACAAGAGATATTTATATTTAGATCCAGGATAAATATGCATTACAAAACGGCTACAAAAATAAAATTCAAAATATAAACAAAGCTGAATGCGCAGAGAATTTTAAATTGACCTACAAATCTACATAAACATTTCATTTTTTTCTGCGGAACATTTTCTGAAAAAAAAAGCTACTATATCTTTGTGATTTAAAATTAGGAACACTAGAAAAACTTTCTATAAAGTATATTAAATGAAATTAAAACAAATTTGTTATAAAAATTGTCGCATTATAATTTTTTCGTGTTTCTGAATAAAAACTGCTTTATGTCTCTGTTTCTTAATTTTAATAGCATGGAAATTGATTTTATTATGTAACATTCCTCCTTGTTTTATATATTTGAATATCCTCTTTTATCAAATTTATTCGTTTTAAACTTTTAACATAAATTAATACATGCTTTTCTGCTATAAAAATAAGTTGGTGTGAATTAAATTTAGGCATGAATAAGCCTCACGCATTAATAAAATATTGCAATACGTTCAGCGCAACTTTGCACGTTCCCCGACTATTTATAGACTGCATAAATTAAAAAACTGCAGTGGGTGTTGTAGTCCTTTGTAATTTTCATTTTGTGGTTGCAATTTTACTCCAAACAATACAGTGTTAATAATATTTTTAATAATATATACCTATCCATATTCTTTTCGAAAATGAACCAATATCTGATATTTATTTTTTAGAACGGTTTAAAAATTACATCTTTTTTTAGTAATACACTGTAATTTATTTGTTATAGATCTTCTGTAGGGGACTGTAAATACATATATGGAATATCGTTTTAAATGCGCACTACAACGTTTGCAGTTGTACAAAAAGTGGAATTAAGATAAATAAATAAAGTTTACAATGAAACAAAATTACAAAATCAAGCACTAAGTAAAATGTTTTTAATTCACTAAAGGATGTTTTAATCTTTAATTATAAACTAATGCTTAAACGTTTGCTTAAGTTTAGGTTCAGGGTATACCAATGGGTTGGTCAACTGACTACGGATATCACGAGCCCCGATTAGGCACGAAGCTTCTGTAAATGTAAGGTGGGGTTAGTAGGAGAACAGCTTTTAAAATTAACATAACATAACGTAACGTAACGTAACGTAACCTAACATAACGTAACGTAATTTAACGTAAGCTAACGTAATATAACATAACATTCACGCCAGTCCCTTGCGGGGTAGGCAAAACAATGCCTGCCTCTTTATTTTACATTCGCAATCTTTCTCCGTGCTTTCCTGTGCTTACATACCTCCCTAGGTTCTGATTTCTGATACATTCATACATTGGCTCTGGCATGCCCTTTTATTTTGAAAACTCCTTATCTTTCTTTCTTTTATCATACGTTCTACCGCATTCAGCCAAGTTTCACGCAGCCTACCAAGCCCGGTCTTACCTCTAACTTCACCCACATGTATTTGCTTCATTTCATCGTTTGTTCTTCGCCACAATCCATCATTATTAACTCATACGTCACCTTATCTCTTCTCGTTTTACGGAATGCGCTTCTCGGAAACTTATACCCACGGTATTTATTTTACTCTTGTGCTTTTTTTGACTTACCCATGTCTCACTTCCATACAACAGTGACGGGATAAACACGCCATTATCGATATCTGCTTTCGCAGCTACGCTTATGCTTTCGTTTTGCATTATCGTCCATATACTTCCAATCACTTTCCTTCCAGCATTGACCCGATAACCAATCTCGCCAACTATTGTACCATCTGCAGTAAACATTCTACCCAGATATAACAACTCGTCCACTTTACCACATTTTCACTTTGCAGAGTAAATACTCTACTCTCCTTTTCATCTTCCCGATTGGACCCCAAAATCTTAGTTTGGTTCACGTATACCTTTAGGTCCGTGCTTCCACAGACTATATCAAACTTTCTCAGAGCTGTTTGTCGCTCATTCGCGTTATAGCTTAATAAGACTGTGTCATCTGCATACACCAGAACTCATACGTTTACGTTACCAACCATTACACTATTTTTATCGATACATTCTTGTTTAACACATTTACCAATGTATACATAAAACAAACAGCTTTTCACTCACACCCCCTCACACCCTAACACATGCCCGGCTACAGTACAGCTTCTTTGTTACACCAAAACCCATTTCGATCACCTGCTGGGGAGCAACAATCTGATCAATACATCCTCTCCCTAGTATGAATCCACCCTGGACATCCCGAATCTTAATTTGCCTAGTTTCACATACTCTATCAATCAGTACTCTTCCAAATACTTTACCAGGTACACTGACCAGACTTATTCTTCTGTAATTTTTACAATTACCCTTGTTCCTCTTACCCTTATACAGTGGTATAATAATCGCGCTCTTCCAATCACTCTGCACTTTTCCACACTTTCGCATAAGCTTGGCACCTACACATTTTAGCATTTCACCAATCATGCCATGCACGCCGGCTCCTTTACTGTTCTTCAACTTTCCTACCGTTTTTTCTCTACCAAATTTAAACCAATATCCTCCTCAGTTTAATTCCCTATCCCTTCTACGTTCTCCACATTAAACCCTTCAGTCTTATTTTCCCCACTTCTGTACAGCTTTCCGAAATATTCGTGCCACCACCTCCTTACTTCACAATCATCCCATACTATTTCGTTGGTACTATTCATCACTCCTGCAGCGTTCCGTTTTGGGTCACGTTTTGTAATTTTGGTCCATTTCCAGAAGAGTTTTTTTCCCTCAAAATCATTCTGCACTTCTTCCTTACTTATTCTCACTGCCTCCTTCGCTTCTTTGTTTCTTAATCTGTACGGCTCGTACGATCGTTTTTTCTGTCTCATATTTTGCAGCATTCATTGCCATGCACGCGTTTTTTTTTTCTTACATATTACCTTTTTTACCGATTCATTTCACCAAGCACATTTTTGCTGTCTACCTGTAGTCGCTCTTCCACATATCTGCACGGCGCAATTGACAACACAGTTTTTCAAGCTGATTCATGCACTTTCAACGTCATTGTTTTTTATTTGTTCGTTCCACACTGTTTCATTCAAATTCAACTCTTTACTCACAGCAGCTGTACGTTTCATTCTCGCATCATTCCCTATCATTGCATCTACCCTAATTCTAGACAGTCGAGCTCCGTTTGGTTTTCTCCCCAGACCCACTTTTGCCTAAGCACACTCTTGATATAACCAAAAAGTGGTCTGATCCACACTCCGATTCGCGCATTACTTTTGTACCTCTCACCGTGTTTGTAAGTCGTTCATCATACACTGTTAGGTCAAACATACTTTTAGATTCACCTCTTTGCCTTGTACACATATTCACATTTTCATGTTCACCCACTCTTTTAACTCTTCACTAGCCGCGCTACTTCAACATACGGTACTGGCCGCGCAAGTGTAAAAGGTAAATATGGTGTTTGATTGGTTGCCTCTCGACCCTGTTAGATGAAATGTTAGATTAAATAATACGTTCACATGAGTTAAAGAACCATTTATTGACTAGCATTCTGCTGCATGCTCAAGAATACTACTTCAACAAAAAAAGACTAACGTGTGAAATAAACAAATACAATTTAAAAAGAAACAATATGGTGCAATTGTATTTATTTATTGATTTAACCTTTGCTGTAACACTATCTTATCGGAGATTCTTGTAAAATAAATTTTCTTCAAATTGGTGTCTCTTGATCAGAATTATACAATGTATAGACGTTTACGACGCCAATATTCGACAATCCATAAAATAGTGTTGCTGGCCAGTTTCTGAGTTTTCGCGAACAGAGAAATTATTCATCATTTGATCTACAGCGTTCAGGCCACATTTTGTATAATACATCATCTTTTTATTATTTCATGAGTTTAACATCTTAAACAATTCTTAAAGATCTTGCCACGACTCAGGACGATAACTGTAATTTTTATCGAAACGTATAGGTTTATGTAAAATATAAATATAAACATTTACAAACAGAATAGCTAACTATTTTAGTTATGTGTGATAATGGTGAAAGTTTACATTTTCATAATACAATTGCTGATTTCTTACCTTCATCCGTGCTATCACTTATATATTATCTTCGTGTAGCGTAGATATTTTGGTACTTAGGAAACTTCAGTTTTTCCATTGCTAAAATAAAAAAACTGCTTTTTTGAGCTCTTTCTTTACTTGGTAGGAACCTATTGAAGATTTCTCCGTTATGTTTGCGCAAATGACAGAGAATAATCTTTCAGAAGTACCTAGGCGAGGGGTATACTTATGTGTCAATTATCTGTAGTGAAGATTTCGGTTTGTTTTCTTAACAGGTCCTTCTAATTTTTCACTATTTCTTGAGGGGTTGTATATGCACTAAATCATCTTTCGGGCTGTCGTTCAATGTAAATCTCTAAGTTTACCGTGTAAAATGCTTTGGCATCTGCCTAGAAAACAAATTTAGGCCAGACCTGGCAGGGTTGCTTGCAATGTACCTTTTAAATCAACAACGCCCCATAAGTGGTATAAGAATTCCATCTTAAGTTTCATACTCGTATGGTACGTAATATGATTTAATGTTTGATCTTATCAAACATTAAACGGTCACCTCTGGTTGCTACTGAGTCAAATCTGATAAAACACACCAAAGAAAGGAATCTACATTTACTGGAACACTAAGGGCAAACTGCCACATGGAAAATATCTTCAGCATTTGAAGAATTATTCATTGCAACCCTCAACAAAACTAAAACGAAAGCTTTTATTTTATTGACAGGTGTATTTCCCGCGTCTCCTACTCTTGAAAAATTAGTCATGCGATGTATCCGTTTGTTTGATCAACAATAAGGGCCAAAACATCGTTGATGATAAAGCTTTCAAAATCGCCCTTAGCTGTCGAGGTGCGGTTTTTGAGTAATAATATAAACTTGCATCTTTTTAAATGGGAATCGTAGTTAGCTTGGCAACCATCTGCTGCAGTTCTTTCTTAGTTTTTCAAAATACAAAGATAAACATTTTTGAAAAACACCTTCCAAATATTTTCTTCGACAAGAGAGTTCTCCTGGCCATAATGATCTGGCAGTGAGGAATTACTTAGAAAAACCGTTTCCTAAATCGTTGGATTTCAATATTCGATTCGATGTTATGGCCGCCACGATCTCCAGATCTGTCAATACTGGATTTCTTCCTATGGGGTTTTCTGGACAACATGAGGTTTTCGGCACAACATAATTTATGAAAACCGTCATAACCCTTTAATATTAATTCAAATGTTTTAAAATTACTTTTGGACTAACACCTGTACATGAATCATAAATAGTATCTTTTAAGTCAATTTATTTACATACAAACAAAAGAAAACTGCGAATTGCAATCACCTTGTAAGCCTGGTCCATCCTAATTATAACATATATGAAATAATAGTTTACAAGTTTAGTTTGAACTAAGCCACTTTATCCAAACAAATAATTTATGCCGTCGAAAAAATACGGAATAAAAGTAACCTAATTAACTTAAAGAACTAATTTAAGCAATAAACAATATAAAATAAACTTCCAATCCAGTCCAGCTTAATATTCCAAGTATATACTGCTAATTTCAGCGAAAGTTAAAAAATCATTTTAAGATAATTGTGAATAAATAATATTTACCAATAAAGTCGTACTCATGATACAAGATTTACACATTAAGTTAACTTATCCCTAATATGATCGAATTTCCTTAAACCGTTCACTAATTTGTTCAACATATTAATTTAAAGATCAAAAAAGGTAAACTCAAACTTTTGTTTGAACAGTGAGGTGAAATATGCTGTACTGGAGTACTTAGAGATCCTTCCAAAAAAAATCATAGAGGAATAGAGCAATGAGTCTACAGTTCCACTGTAAATTTGTAGGTTCCGGTTTCATATCTGGATTAAGATTAAGTGAATGAATAATGCATGAATAAATGAATGAAGGAATTTTTGAATGTAGGAACGGATGAATAAATATATAAACAAATAAGTTCCCAAATAATCTTGAAAGAATTAGACAAAATTGATTACCTAGCGGCTATGCTCAAAACTAGGTTAGTTTATGTAGTTCTAGTGGATTTTAGTGTCACTAACAGAATAACCTACTGACATCTATAATACAAACGTAAACTTTAATAAATCTTATAATATCGGGTTTTTAGTCTTCTGCTTACACTAACATTTAGTCGTTATTAATCAGACTTAGTTTATTTATTAACTAATTTTTTTTTCTCAAAAACTTACTTCTGCTTTACAATAATTTTTCTTAAACAACATTAAGTATTATGATTTCGGTGTTCAAAATCTGTTTAACGTAAGAAATTTGGGCATTGTTATGAGAAAATTTTAGAAGGATAGGATTTTTCAAACCCATGCTATTTTACGCGTTAAATTATTTGTAACGATATCCGTATGCAAGCATTTTACGTCTTATGGACTCACAAAAGGTAATTTAATGGTATAAACTGGAAATCTCCGAAAGTCACTACCTTCCAACGTACATATACATAATATGTGGGTATAGAAGGTTACGCAATCGACTTATGTGCGTGTGTGCATGTGTGCGCGTGTGCGTAAATTTGTGTGTGCACGTGTGCATGTTTGCGTATGTGCGTGTGTACGTGTTGCATCGGGCATAAACATGTGGCTTTATTTATATTGTTTGTGTTACCTTTTAATCTAATTTTGGTAGTTTCAATTTGTAAAGGTATTATTCATTAACTAAAAGTTTACTTTACTTGCTACCAGGTTTCAGTTTGAGTAAATAAACTCGATATTTGCTTCACCCAAATTCATTTCTTATTTGTTTGCGCCGGCTAGCTTGCTTATTAAAAGAAACGATTATTGTTATCAATTACCATATTTACTTTTAATTGGACTTTCTGAAGATATATGTGATTTGTAAATTTATTGAAATTACGTCCTTCAGTATTGAAGCGTTTAGTATTCGTAATGGTTAATAATAAAATAAATCAAAACGTTATACTTATTTAATTACTTTTTAACCTCATAAAAATGCATAAATGCTTTGCTTACATTAACACATAAAAAACAATCCTATTATTATATTTCGTATTCTTATCATCTAACATGCAAACATGATGTCTGTATTAACAGTGAATGAAGAGGGTTTCATTCAGTGTTGATAGTTAAAACATAAATTTAAAGTCTCTTTTATTATACAGGTTGCATTCTTACTTGTCACTTTTTGAAGACCGCAGGTCGACGATTCATTGCTATGCCACCACTCTAGAACAGTATTCCTTTGTTCCCAATTATCTTCTTTGGAAGCTTATTGCTAACTTGCACAATACCAAATTTTCTTTGCAACAATTTATTGATTCTGTAATATTTAAAATACTTATCTTTTTGGTTTTTTTAATGGGGTATTTTAAATTATTCAATCTAAACATTTCGATAACACTTACAGTTATCTTCGTCAGTAGCAATATCTATTAAAATTGTTAAAGATGTTGAAAACAATTTTGTCAAAGTTGAAAAATTAAAACATAAACATCAATCAGCCTGCTATTAATATAACAGTTTGAGAAACGTATCAAGCCAACTATAAAATTAAATTTTAGTAAAAAGTTATTAGGTCATTAAAAATTAAATATTGTTAAACTGCGTTAAAGATGACAAATCAGAACACTCTCTACGGCGAAAGCTAACAATGAAGAATGTCAGCCAAAAATACAGATTTAACAAAATTTAATCAAGTTATGATGTAAGTGTAAAGTTGTGAAAAACTTCGATTTCAGAATGATAGAAGCATTAAAAAATATAAACATGACATCAAATAAAATAATCCAGTTAAATCTAACAAAGAGATATCTTTATCAATAAGTGCAAGTGTTATTAACAGTGAAAAGCATAATGCAGAAGCATTTGCTTCACGGTCTAGGAAAAACACAGCAAAAAACCTAGACATGCCAAAAGTTAAAAATAAAATCAAAATTAAGACCTATCATTATGCTTTTTTTTAATTATAAGATACCAAAACCTATTTAAACGGAGATCTTCTTCTTGTCTATTAAAATTATTAGGGTGTTTATATATTTCAATAGCTTCACGTTGTAAACGAACATAATAATGAGTTCGTCTTGTCAATATTTCCATATTGTCAAATTGAGTGTCATGATATAGATTATTCAGGGCATGATCAGCCACAGCAGACTTCTCTGGTTGACCTAATCTACAAAACTCATATGTTCTTTACGTCTTGTATCAAAGCTACGTTTTGTGGTTCCGATGTATACTTTTCCACATGAACAAGATAACTTATACACTTCGGAAGATGATAAAGGGTTTGACACATCTTTAGGTGGTCTTAAATGTTCTTTAATTCTTCTTGTAGGTTTAAAAATATTATAAATATTTGCTGGATATATTTACAGTTTTTAGTTATCACTTTAATTGGTCAAGTTTCACTACGAATGGCATGCAAACACAAACGGCAATGCTGAATCGTACAAACTAATTGTTAATGCTTTGGTGTTATTCTTGTTTATTTACTGATTTGCCAATTTAGGCCGATTATCGTATTTTATATCGTTCGTTTACCCTTTAAATGTAGTCATGTAGGACCTCCAATATGCACAAAACACGTAATTTACTTCTTTATAGCGTCACTTTTCTCCTTATCACTTATTTGACGGTATGTGTACTTTTATTAACTCTCGCCTTTTATTAGTTTAATAAGGGAGGTATTCTTACTTCTTCCCTGTTACACACCACCTTTATTTAACTTTATTTTTTAATTTTTTCATTCCTTAATCTACAATATAACATATAGACTATTAAATATCATTTAATATAGCGCGAAATTTAAATTTCTCGGGCAGTTGTTACTGTGTGAATGTGAGTGTGGGTGTGCGTGCGCGAGTACGTGTGCGTCGCGCTCGCGCGTGCGCGCGCGTGTGTTTGTGTGTGTAGATTTATGCTAGTAACCACGATATCTCCAGAACGACTTTATATTTCGTATTTAAGCTTGTTTACATTTCTCGTTGAGAAATTCAGCGACGGGGAGGGGTTTGTTCAAATTGTTTCACACGCACGCACGCGCGAAAAATAATTCCGAGAAGATCCAGACGATCCAGAAATGCCAAAAAATACCTATGCTCTAATGCAAAAAAGTGTGTTATTGGACACATGCAGAATTGTAAGAAGCGTTTTGAACTTGAATTTGGCCAAAGAAGCCTTCTGTATACACAAAGCTTATTAGACCCATCCAAGGAAACTAAACATTACAGTACTTAAGCAAAATTATCAGTCAACAACACGCAGTCACACACTTATCTCAAGTCGGATATGTACCAGCTATATGTACTTTTTCGACTTAGAAAATATCTGGAAACGAAAATGTGTTGTAAATATATTCAAATAGTTTATTTACTGTTGATTTACTGTAACTTTCAATAATGTGTATACTTACCTCATAGAGGTCGTTCTACAGATTATGTATTACCATCTAATATGAAATTTAACAATAATAATAATAAGTGGCATTGCTATTGCACTTAACCTCAGCTCTATATTCGACATTCTTGTTGTAACCTGTAGATAACCTTAAAAATGTTACCAATTAATATACAGATTTCGCATGAGTTATTCTTCAAAAAAAATTTTGATTGATTATTAAAAAGTGTATTTGATAATGGTTTCCAATGTTTGATAAATGATATAATTTGTATTATAATTGAGGGTATACTTCCAGAGTGAAGAAATATTATATCAAATAGCGTTTGTACCTATTAGTTCTATGCGGTGGTTCCCAAATGAGCCTTCTATGCGTCAAGATGAGATGAAACACATCGGTACGATAACTTATCCTTTTCGGCAAGGATGTAGGATGTAGGAATTCTGTTTGTTATTATTTTATGAAAACAAAATAATGGGTGACATTTTCTTCATCACCCGTGATTTTCGTTACGATATACAACAGTTTGTTTTAGTTACGAAAATATGTTTTAAGGAAAGTGATAGTGATAGTATTTTCCGGTAGTCCATAATGATGTAACATAGCAAACAGAATTCGGTGTTGTATAATAACTAACGCCTTGAATTAATCTAATAATATAAGAAAATTTTCTGTTTAATTCTGGAAAGATGTCATCTGTAATCGCAAGGGTAGCAGTTGCACATCTATAAACAGCCCGAAATCCAACTTATTAAAGAAATGCATATAACCAATAACCACGAATGTAAATCAGAATCAAAATTTTAGAGAGAATGGTATTACAGGCTTATACTTTTCCAAATATAATATTTATTGCAAACCTTTGCAGATTTCTTGCATGTTCCTCATTAATTCTTTTCTTTCTGAACATCAAGCAACAAATTGTCTGGCACAAACGTTGAAGTATTAGAATTGCATAAAGGTTTTAGAGAAATTGACTATATTTACTATAACACTGAATACACTGATACAAGAAAAAATTATTGTACTGTAACCCAAGTTAAAATTATAGGGTATTTACTTTACGTAATGAAAAATGTGGGGCCTGGAAAGAGAAATTGTATCATGAAGATACCACTGTAATCAAGCTAAGTGTTAAATATTAAATTGAATCTAATCATTTAAAGTACTTGAATTAGCGAGAAAATAAACGAGCAGAATCTCCTATAAACATATATCATTATATAATCATGTCTGATGCAAGTAATGTTGAAATAAAACAAAGCAATTAGCGTATCTACGTCGATACTGCATAATTTTAAGTATAGAAGCAGATAATGTACAGGTGGCTTAACGATGGCGTGGTGTTGTTATAGTTTATGGTTATTTGCCTTACAAGATTACGTTCAATCTTATTACCCAGAATAATAGTTACATACGGAATGTTTTGGTAAATGCGGTTTCATTATTACCAAAGTTTAGAAAATGTACATATGTACTGTTTACTGGTTTGTGTTAGTAGAGCACTTATTGCTAGGAAACCCACTTCTGTTAAGATGCAAAGACGGTAAGTAAACGTAATCATTATTCATTTATTGACAAAATACTATTACAAATTATTAATGTAATAATAAGGGCCTTTCTGTACATTACAACCCTTCTGTTAGTCTATTTATTTATCAACTTTATTTTACCTTTAAAAATGTTGGAGCATTATTATGTAAAATTTCTGTTGCACATATGTAAACCAAACATTTTCTCTAGAACGTAAAAAATCAATGTGTTTATGTACAGGGTGTGTGTTGCAAGACGCCCCTATATGTTATTTGGGAACCTGCAAGAGGTACAAAAAAAGTTTTACATAAAAGTTGCTTGGTTTAATGGGAACTTTTACTTTATTTACTTTTCGTATATACAGGGTGCTTCAAGTTAGGGGTACCGATGTCGACGTTGAAATTTTAAATGCAACACCCTATATTTTTTTACATATTTAGATAGTTTTTTCATGTTTTGGTCTCTAAACTTTTGGTGACTGATTTTCATTACTCTATTTTTTATTTGTTTTTGAAATTAATCTTGATCTGAATCGAATGTTTTGAGTGAAAATTTATGTATCCGTTCAATTAAGTCGGTGTTTGGTACCAATTTAGTAAAATTTTGTTACCTCCTTTTATTGCTCTAGTATCTAAAAAGGGAACCCCTTCTCCTTCATCTTTTTCTACTGTGAATTTGATATATTGATTGAAATTATTGAATGTTTCTAATATTTCATCGATTCCATCTTCAGGTAGTCCTAAGATGAGGTCGTCAACAATTTTTTTGATAAAGCTTAAACCGAAAGATAATTTTGGGATGCATTTGTCTAGTAGGTTGTCAATTACATATTGTGCCACGATTGGACTTAATTTTGAACCCATCGCACAAGCAAAAGTTTGAGCGTACACTTGATTTTCAAAAGTGAAGAAGTTGTTATCGAGTACAAAGTTTATTAGTTCTAAAAATATAGCCTGCATTTGCAGCATTTATTAATTCCAAAGGTGGGATTTGGTTAGATGCAGCGCCTTTTCTAATTATTTTCTAGTATTAAAAGGCTGTTTGTATGTGAGGTCTCTGATTTTATCCCGGAAAAGCATGGTCTTGTAACATTTGTAAATATCGCTGAGAATTCAGCTCTCCGTCATGTATGTACGGTCCAATAAATTGTCCTCGGTAAAAACTCACCCACACATTAAAACTAAACCTCCCTTGATTCCTTTCCTCCACCGTAGCATGAGGGTTTTGCATCAGCCCAAGCATATTCGTTATGTCTATTTTATATTCCCGCACTACTGCGGCCTCGTTCGTCCAAATACAATTTGAAGCAATATTTTCAACCAATCACAAAAACGTGTTTGTCGTATAAAATCTCCAGAAATAGGATGATGGATTTTTCAGGTTCTATAGGGCCTTGTTTTATTATTTTCTAAAATGCACGTAATATTAGATTTGGGTATACCTGTCTCTGTTTTTAACTTTCTTGTTGACGTTTTACCAGTTCATTCTCATTTTGAGCTTAGTAACTTAATACTTGTTTGTTCTATTCACATAAGTTTTCTACCACGTTCGTTGTTTTTTGTATGTTATCTCAAATTGAAAATATTTGGAGCTAATAAAAATTTCCGGATAATTCATCAACTGGGTTTCTAGTTTCCTTGATAAAAGACGAATACGTGTCGCAGTTGATGACTTTTTTTCAAAAGAAGTTAGCATTAACGCGGGCGTACCACAGGGATCCGTTATAGCGCCTACACTTTTTCTGCTGTAGATAAATGACCTTATTTCTTCAACAACTAACCCCATCCATTGCTTTGCTGAAGATAGCACTCTTCACTGTAGTTTATCTCAGTCTACTCATAGTGATAATCCGCCTTCTATGTCAAATCAAGAAATTAAAGCTGAAATGGCAAATTCAATCAACAAAGACATTCAACGTATTCTCGAATGGGGAAGCAATAATCTAGTTAAATTTAATGCTAACGAAACTCAGTGTTGCCTTGTGTCCGCCAAAAAAGGTCGATCATTTCCTGTTGTAAGTATGAATGGCTCAGTACTTAAGTTTTCAGACTATTACTCTGTTCGGTATGACTGTAGCTTCAAATCTTTCATGGGTTGACCATCTTCTGTCAGCTACCAAAACAGTTGCTCGTAAAATTGGCTTTTGTACAGATATAAGAAGTACTTTACCTCTCGACAACTCCTTCTGCTGTATAAGGCCCAAATTCGGCCTCATCTGGAAAATAATTCTTACCTATGGGTTAATGCTTCTCAATACGCTCTCGATATCGTTGATCGTATTCAAAAGAGAGCGATTAGGCTTATAAATGACCCATCCTTAACTTCTCACATACAGTCCCTTGAGCATAGAAGGATGGTTTCAGTTCTTTCTTTGTATTATCGTTATTACAACGGCTATTGTGCTGCTGAATTATATTCTTTGATACCATCTCGCGCTATCTTTGCGAGAAACACTCGGTTGGCTCATTCACATCATCAGTATGCAGTACAAATCTCCACCTGTCGTACCAAACGGGCGCAATCCACATTTTTGTACATGGCTTCTAAACTCTGGAATGATCTCCCTAGTTCCTGCTTTCCTCTCACTTATGATATGAGAAAATTTAAGGTAGCTGCTCATAGACATCTATTGGCAATTCATTATCCCTCTATCTATCCTCCTAAGTGTTCATTAGTGCTTTAGCACGATAGGCCAAATTTAGCCTGTTCAGGTCCACAATCATAAAAAAAAAAGAAATTTGGTCATGAAAACTTAGATGTCTGCAAGCAAAAGATGTTAGTGTATAACATGCAAAATTGCAAATCGTATCTAACATACTTCAACAGTGACACATCAAAATTAAGGAAATTTTACGCTTTTTTCAAAAATATACAGGATGGTCGTATGAAAAAATGTAGTTTAGGGTCGTAAAAAATCAAACACCCTTTACAAAAACTGTCTATCGCATGAATTGTACGTTAAAAGTGCCATAACAGTTATTTCGCCAAAATCAATTATCTTTAATAATAAGAAAGTCAAGGGGCATTAAAGAAATCTAGTAAATCCAAGAAACGCCCCTTAGCCGCCAAACGATTTTGTGCCAGTGATTTTCTCATTAGGTATGAGCTCCAGGCACCTACGTCTATTTTTTCTATCTCTTAAAATAATGGGTGTTTCCATAGGAAAGTGTCGAATTTGGTACACCTATTTAGTTTATAAAAAGTAATCTATCTCACTCCAAGAAGATTTAAAATGAATTAAATGCATTTTTCAAAGGGCAAGAGAATAAAATTGTAAAATTCAAGATTGAAAAATAGTTTTTGCCAAAAAAAGTGTTTTATTTTGGCAAAATACCCCTTAACGTATAAAACTTGCACCACCTGAAAGACATTTTTTAGTATTCCTGACGTTTCGGGGACATGATTCTTATTGGTCGTGAGATCTCCCAACTTATATTTACAAATTGCCACTTTCACATAACTCACAAACTTTCCTTTCACTCGTCAAGGTTAACTACTACCTTACTGTAAAAGTGACGTACAATCTTTCGGTCATAACTACCAGAAAAACAAATGTCTTCAGTTAAAAAACGAATTGATGCAAAATTATTGCAGCAGTGCGAAAACCCGGTAAAAACACAAACATGCGTTAAAATACACACTGATGCAAAATTCTTACAGCATTTTCATCTCACAGCATTCGTTGGAGAAAAATTTAATGCACTCGTAAAAATGCATTCTTAAAAACACAAACATTCGTTAAAATACACACTGATGCAAAATTCTTACAGCATTTTCATATCTTACAGCATTCGTTGGAGAAAAATTTAATGCACTCGTAAAAATGCATTCTAACAGTACGGCATTCACTAAAAAGGTGTGTGTGCGTGTGTTGGTGCGTAAGTGTATATGTGTGTGGGTGTCGTGTGGTATGGTGTGTTGAGGTGGCGTGGCGTGACTTGGCTTGGCTTCGCGTGACGTGTGTGGTGTAGCATTAGTGATGAAAACGTGAAAAAGGTGGTAAAAGTTACCGATTAACAACTGCCACCAACTATAAAATATTTAGTTCCTGAATTTTTCCTACAAGCCTTTGACGGCGATAAGGCCACGCCAAATCTCCACCAAAAATTGTTTTTCAAAAATAACTGTTAAAATTCAAGGTTAATAATTTTTTTATGAGATAACTACTAGTTTCTTAAAATAGTGTCTTTGAAACATGTTTGACATCTTAACTTCGCCAGGGATGCACTAGCTTCAACACAATAATGCTTATTTTTTAACACCTTGAATTATAAGAACACAAATATAATATTTTAAATATCTGAAGCCTTAAACTAAAGTAAATGTATTCTTGTTCGGCTACCATAGAATGAGCCTTTACAAGAAACGTTACTATTTTGATATCCAAAATTTACTTTTGTTGAAAACAGTTTTAAAGGTTATAAAGTTAATAAATCCGTAAGTGTGTTCAATATCGCAGGCATGAATTTTGATACATTCCTGCACACTACAAATTGAAGATTGTTACACTCGCCACAACATTCCAACATTGTTTCTTATTTGAAAACAGTAATACATAATTCCGAATAGCAGTTCTTCTCTGGTATCGTCATGAGTGGAACAAACCAAACATTTCAGATGTCCCCAGACATAAAAGTCCAATGGATTTAGGTTGGGAGAGCGAGGAAGGAGGCTATAGGTCTTCCTCTACGTATGCATTATTTGGATGTTACCGTACAACAACGCTAATATGAAGCCCTATCGCGCACGCACTACATATTTTCTCTGGTCTCTAGCGGTACATCATCTAACAAATCTTGATTATTTTGAAGATACTCTAAAGTCACCCCATCCAGTCGTGCTGACAATGAAGGATCCCATCAAAGCACTCCCTACAATTCCTGTTCAGACGTTAATTGATTTAAATTGGTTTTGATAACGTAAAACAATTGTAGAATGAGGGTTTTCGACTACCCATACTTGTTAGTGGTGTGAATTGATATAATACCTTTTTGGCAAACCCTGTTGCATCATTGAAAAGAATAGTGCTAACACATTTTCTGTTACTTGCAGTTTTCAAACTGTATTTTACCAAGAAAGCCTGATGGAGTAAGTTCATGCACTTTTTGTAAATGGTCTGGGTATAAATGCTATTCATTACCTGATATACTGTTTTAGATGTATCCAACGGTTCAGAAAGTTTTCTATCACTTGTGGAAAGATATTCTTCCACACCACTTAGGGTATGTTCCTTTAATAGTATCGTTCGGGCCATTATTTGCCAACCTGCAACGTTAGCGAAATAAGTTGAATTTCCAATAAGTTTCTCTTAAAGGTAGGTCAACACGTTCAAGTGTTTTCCGATCTGGAATTCTCTAGTTAGGAAATCTATCCTGATATAATCTTTTGGGTCCAGACCGTATATGAAATACATGTCTGCGGATTGAATAATAGTATATTCCATACCGCGACTTGAAAAAATGAAATGCTAATCCTTTGTCAACAATCAATTAGAGAGAAAATTTTACTACCAAATTAAAAAACAATATATGTTTGATATTTGTTTACATATTAAATAGACTTAAGGATTTGCTAAATTTAAATATCAAAATGATTATTTTTATCGTAAATGATTCATCTTATCGATGTCTAACAAGAATACCTTTGTTTTAGTTCCCGATACCTAAACATATTATTTATTATTCCAGGACACAGTGTATAGATTATACAGCTTTGCTTGTTTTAGAAAGTGTACTTTCATTAACAATTCGTTTGTACAAAGAAAAATAACAATGCACATTTCATAAATAATCTCTGTACTGATTAAGATGGATTGCATTTATTTATTGCTACAATTTATTAGTATAACTTTGTATTTGTTATTACAAGTTGTTATTCATTTATTTGCGAACCTAAAGTTGATTTAAAAAACTTATAAGAGATTTTATCCATAACCCACAGTTACACCATAGCGATTCCAACGTTACTAAATGAAATACGACGTACTAAATATTTTCCATTGTCACTGAGTTTGAGCGCCAGTTGATGATATTTGTGACCAATTAAGTTTGTATACACCTTAATGGATCAGCTCAAATTGATAAATTAAAACTCCCAGCCAAACTTTATTAATTTCTGTTAATGTTATATCATTTGTAATAGTCATCTCCTATAACACTGTTTATTCTAAATCAGTCATTCCAAGTATTGTCATCAATTGCACTAAAGTTTACCATATCAAATCGTAGTCTAGTGAAATACAATTACTTTTTATGCACAGTAGTACTGTTAGCAGAGCAGGACGAAGTAATCCTTGACTGGGTACTAGGAGTTAAGTAATATAAAACAATAATATGTTTAATTAGATTATGTGTACGCAACAGTTGTTCTTTAATCATTTATTACACTAATTTCTATAAACATCAAAATGTATCTTCTTTATAGTTTCAAACACATTAAAGGGTTTTAATTCTCTTAAGGTATCCAGTCTTTGATACAATTGTATGTTGTTTTAATATCATTTCTTAAACGACTGAAATATGAAATTGAAATTTGAGATTTGCTTTTTTTTCCTATTCTCACTAACCCACTCTCCACTCTGCGAAAATATTTTAATGATTTTAGAAAGCTTCGATTTGGCCATTAACATAAGAAAAATAACTGGAAGAAAAGTAGATTAAATTACAACGTGGCCTCCGATATATATATATATATATATATATATATATATATATATATATATATATATATATATATATATATCAGTATGTCCCCGGATCGACCTTAAAAGAGGAAAATTCTCTTATTTTGATTTCTCAGAAAATTTCATTCTTGCTGATTTGCCCTGCTTGTTTTCAAACCCCGAAACACAAATTACTTGCTATTTAACTCAAACGGTTCTCGAGATAATATCATTTTTCTTGAAAAATTCGAGCTTTTCGTAATTTTTGAAGTAAATTGATTTGTTTCAAAGAAAAAATCAAATTGGTCTCACAAGTTTTAATTAATGAATTTAACAATTGATGGTAAAATAAAATGAAATTCTCAAAAAACTGAACTATTAATTTTCTATTCGAATAATGCTCCTCCTTTTTCCGCACAGATTTCAATGCGAGCTCTGAATTCATTGAAACTGCGCCTTATTTCTTCGATTGAAAGGGACTGGACAGCATTCCGTATCCTATTTTTCAATTGCTCTTCATCATTGTCTAATGGTTCACTGTACACAATTTGTTTTAAACGACCCCACAGATAAAAGTTCATTATTGTGAGATCAGGACTTCTCGGCGGCCATAAAATGGGACCATCTCTTCCCATCCAGTTATCATGGAACTCTGTATTGAGCCGCTGGTGAATAGTACCGGCATAATGAGCAGGGCACCCATCGTGCTGGAAGAACATTTCAATTTGGTAGTTCAATGGCAATTCATCCAGTTTATCAGTTAAAAAATTTTGCAACATTTCCAAATATGAATAACGGTTTAAATTTTGATCAAAAAAATTGGGGCCAATAATTACACGGTACGAAACCGCACACCACACATTAACTTTTTTCAAACATTGTCTGCGACTAGCAATTCGAAAGTTTGGATTCGTCCTACTCCAGTAACGGCAACGTTGCGAGGAAACGACTCCGTTAGTTGAAAAGGTCGATTAATCAGAGAACATTATCCGTTTATGAAAATTTAAATCTTCCAAAACGCTATTGCCCATTTCCAAACAAAAATCCAGACGTTTGGCTTCATCACCGTTCTCTAAAGTTTGCCTAAATTGCGGCTTAAATGGTAAAATTTTGTTCTCCTTGAAGATTCTTTGTAAATGAGATTTACCTATCCCAATTCGTAGTGCCCTCCTTCTTAAAGACAAACTTGGAACTTCTGTTGCGGAATGAACGGCGAGAACAGTAGCAGCATCTTCTTCATCGAACAACTTCTTTGGCTTCTTTAGGTTCAAAACCGAGCCTGTTTGCAGGAATTTAGTTACCAAGTTTTTTGCTTCGGCATTCGAAATGGCAACAGAATTATCACATTTGACAATTTCTGTCGGTGGTGTTTTCAATGAAATCCGCCTACTAAAGTTACTTCTAAAAATTATTTTTATTTTTCAAGAAAAATGATATTATCTCGAGAACCGTACGAGTAAAATAGAAAGTAATTTGTGTTTCGGGGGTTTGAAAATAAGCAGGGCAAATCATCGAGAATGCAATTTTCTGAGAAATCAAAATAAGAGAATTGTCCCTCTTTAAGGTCGATCCGGGGACATACTGTATCACACACACACACACACACACACACACACACACACACACACACACACACACACACACACACACACACACACACACACACACACACACACACACACACACACACACACATATATATATATATATATATATATATATATATATATATATATATATATATATATATATGCAAATTCGTAATGAGTTGTATACTTTGATGATAACCTGTTTTAGTTTATTACAATAAGGTTAAAAGTTTATAGTAATTGCTATAAATATATTTGTACTAATAGTTTTAAGAAAATTCACTATCAAGCAATTAGTTTATAAATCTTACACCTTACATCTTATTTTCACTAAATCTTAATTAGAACAATATAAATAGTCGACCAAAACAGGATACTTTAATAAATTAGGCGGCCAGTAATTTTAACAGGCAAAAGCGTGCAACAAGTGTTAGACGAAAGATATTTTAAGTAGAATTTAATATTAAAGCAGAAATAATTTTGTTGTAGAAAATGGAAGAATGCTTTGCTACATTAACAAAAGTAGGAAAACAACATCTGCAATTTCAATTTGCATCTCATTATGCTTGTTATTTTCAGTTTTATATACGTGAATAAAATAACAAAAATAAACGGTAGGAATAATTTACAACTTTCAGAGTGAAATA
>JARFJB010001943.1:437500-572500 GCA_036346205.1 Vesta saturnalis
ACATAATTATACAGAAAGTATTGACCGCATAACAATAATAATTATGCATTTCTTTTTATACGAGGATAATAACAATGGATACTAAAAAAAACCGATAACCTACCTATTTATAAATGAAAATGTATTTGAAATTTTAAAGAAACGATCGTTAGATACTAAAATTGCTCTAAATGTTTTATTATATCTTTTTTATTAAAAACTTTATATTCAATTATTCACATAAAGCACATTACTTAACTTAGTACCACATCAAACACTAAAAATCAAAATAACTCGGAAACGCAGAGGAATTTCGAAACAGAAGAAGGTACATTATTTTTGTTAAACTGTATGTAGATAATGAAAATAACAGTTTTTTTAAAAAATAATCATTGGCGTAGAAGTTCTGTTTATGAAAGGGGTTGAGCACCCCCTCCACTCCGCCACTATGCAAGTTTGTGAACATTATTATCGCTTATTTTATGCCCCTTAATTAATAGACATTATCCCCCCAACATGAAAAAAATCTAAGCATTCGTTTATGAGTTATAATGAAAATTTGAGAAAAAAAAATTATATTCAACACCCTGTATCTCGGAAACGAAGCCTTCTACGACATATGTTTATAGGAACTTTTCTTTTAGAAACATGTGTTCTATCTCCTGTTAAAGTTTGTCTACAAAAACTGACTCACCCTGTATATATATATATATATATATATATATATATATATATATAATATGTGTGTGTGTGTGTGTGTGTGTGTGTGTGTGTGTGTGTGTGTGTGTGTGTGTGTGTGTGTGTGTGTGCGTGTGTGTGTCATCGCATTAAATAGTTTAGTAGTGAATTGTCAGTCAGTGTGGTATGAAGCATAACATAGTGTAATAGCTATAAAAAAGGTTCTGGATTAATTAACACCTTAATAAATAAATTACCCGTGTAGTTACATATGCCTGGGTACAGATATTGCGTTCCGGGCACCCGTCTACGAGAACGATTAGCTCGCTGTGACAGAGGTATTAACGAACTGGACGAAGCGTGTAAAGAACACGATATTGCGTACTGGCAGTCAAACGATCTAAGGCATCGCCACATAGCTGTTACGGCTTTGCAGCAATAAGCTTGAAATAGATTTCGTTCCTCAAACGCTACCTTTGGAGAAAGAGCAGCTGCATTAACCATAGCCGGTATAATCAAAGGAAATAGAACAATGGGAATTGGAAGCAAATCACGACGTAGGAAGCGTTCTCACAGAAACAGACCAATTTCATTCAACAAAGCAGTGCTTCTAGCGCGACGTCGTGTTGGTGGTAAACTTCGGTCATCGTTAAAATCTACGGTACAACAATCCTTAAACGTTTTAAAACATAAAAAATCTTGACACCCAAGAGAAGAATATTACCAATACCAAAACGTGGGGGATTCATACCTCTTATTCCCCTATTTGCAGCATTAGGAGCTTTAGGTTCTTTGGGTGGAGGTGCAGCTGCATTTGCAAAAGTGGTCACTCACGCAAAAACTGCATCAAAAACGTTAGAAGAAACCAAACGACACAATCGAGCAATGGAAGCAGCTACCTTAGGGGAAGGCTTACATATAAAACCATATAAGCGAGGTTTAGGCCTATATCTACAACCGTATTCAAGAAACTCCCACAGAAGCTACTACGTCACGCCTTAAGCAACGTTGAGCTATCAAAATTTATTGAGAAATTAAAAATGTCCTATTTTAGAGGGATATCATGCGAGATAAATTACCTACACGAATCCATACGAATGAATGTGGTATCGTGAATTTGGAAGATCAAAGTAAGAGGGGAGCACGCTGGGCGGCTTAAATCAAGCGTAATAGACATATTACATATTTTGATAGCATAGGACATATTAAGTCACCATTAGAATTAATTCAGTATTTTGAAAGCGGTCATTTAGACTTACGATTTTATATGACGGTTCGTTTTGATTCTCAGCAGTCGTTGCTTGATCGTAATGTCGCACACATTTACATTTACAGGTACAAGCAGTATTTTGCAAGCCAACTTTAACCCACCGATTTATCTTGATAATGAGTCGGAATATGTAATGGGGTTAACTAGTTTTGAATCATTCAATACTGTACGAAACGTTACTTCCAAGAATAAACAACTGATATTTGAAGGAAATAGAATTACAATACCGCCAGGATCATGCGAAATTGCGGATGTGAAAAAACATAAATGATATAGTGAAGGGTTCGAATAAATTTTTTAATTTACGGGCGAAGACCCATGCTGGGATTTAACAAAGAAGTTTACAAAGGTCATGAATTACATACCTCTGAAAATCCTATTAACATTATTAAGATTAATTCGTTAATTATCGAATGCAATATAACAAGTGGAAATTTTAAAAATGGGGAGGCGTCACATATTATTCATCAATCTTTTCCCAGTGTACTAGCGGATACAAAATAATTGAATCCCCATTACATGTCATCTATTTACCTATAAATACGTCCACCATTTAAACCATAGTAGATCAAGACCAAGACCTCGTCAATTTCAACGGTGAAGTCATAACGATAGGATTACATTTGAAGAAAAGATGGTGACACGGTATAACACATGTGCGTGTAACCACAACAAGGTGAACTATAAAAGATCGAAGTGTGGAAATGCGAGAGTCAGTAAGCGGTCAACCCTCAAAGCATTGACAGCGCAGAATAGAGCATACTTGCAAAGTCTTGGTTTCATGGTAATACAATGAGTATATTAAACGTAAACGAAAAAGTCGTTGTTGATAATGAGATAGTAAATTCCGAACTCCACACCCATCAACCATGTACTAAGAAATTTGAAAACAATGATGAAATCAGAATACCCATTCAGGAAGACATCTGCACTTTCCCATCAGAAAGTTAATTCTACGTGGAAGGAAGGTTGCTGAGGGAGGATAGTGCCGCCTCTCACACCGCTTTGTTAATAATGGCATTGGATTTTTATTCAGTGAGATTAGATACGAAATTAACGGAATATTGGTAGATACCGTGACGAAGGTTGGATTAACGTCTACAATGAAAGGATTGGTATCATTGATACCCAACGACCTCGCTCGTCATAAAAAGGCAGGTTGGTTTGCTACCTCAAATAGCATACTAACAAATACGTTAGGGTATTTTAATGTTTGTGTCCCCTTGCAAATGCTACTTGGCTTTGCGGAAGACTACAATAAAGTGATTTCTAACATCAGACAAGAATTGTTTTTAATTCTCAGTAACATTGATACCGATGCAT
Organism: Vesta saturnalis; assembly: GCA_036346205.1. Lineage (NCBI taxonomy): Eukaryota > Metazoa > Arthropoda > Insecta > Coleoptera > Lampyridae > Vesta > Vesta saturnalis. The sequence goes on from JARFJB010001943.1 coordinate 440,751, forward strand.
TAATTTCAACTGTTGCAGATGAAGCACTAAAAGTTAACATAGATCAAATATATTGGAAAGTTCCGCACATCATTCCAGCATTAGCGGAGGAATTGGCGTTAACGAAGTACATTGATAACAATGTGAATACTCCAGTAGCATTTAGAAGTGGGAAACACATATATCCAGCAGTTCCCACAACAGATAAACATACATGGGCAATCAAAACATCGACCAGTATAGAAACACCTAGATACATTATTATCGGATTTCAAGTGGGGCGAGAAAAATGTTTCTCAAGATATGAGCAGATTCGAAAATGTGCACTAACGAATATTAGGGTATTCCTTAACACGGATCGTTATCCGTATGACAACTTAAACGTGAATTACGATAATAATTGCGTTGCTACACTGTATGAAATGTTTGCTAAATTCCAAATGTCCTATTATCAAAGAGATGGTCAATCATTACTCACACCCAATCAATTTACGACAGTCGCACCATTGATAGCGGTAGACTGTTCGAATCAAAAAGGAACATTACACTCTAAAGCAGTAGTAGTTCGTGTAGAATTCGAAACAGCAGTCAACCTACCAGCGAATACAACAGCATACTGTGTTATACTCCATGATCGCTTAGTTACGTATAACGCGTTAACCAAAGCAGTAATACAGCTGTAATACGATGCCCGTCATAGTCGACGTACAAGGCTTTTAACTCTTAAAGTTTTTATACCGAAAGAACTCACAATTTTTAATGGAACACAAGTGGCCCACTACATGTTTAAATCACCGTACGCGTAGATGCGGAGAGTCGTCGTCAAGCTACTTGGTTAATTCATAATCAACACTGTATAAAATGGGAAGAGGGGCATACACCACCACACCAATTTCGCAGAATTCTCAGTCGCTTGGTTCAACCTACAGATACTGTCTCTACGTCAAGGGTAGAGAGAAAGAGGATTACATCATAAAATTTGTTACATAACCCGTTATAGAACTTGAGGAACATCCTACTGTTCCTGCTTTGCGACCAGTTTATTATTATCACTGTAAATCACTATGTCACTGCGCTCTGTCTAATGTATACCATCTGTACGATACTTATGTAATGCATTAAAGCTTGTACACTTTTTTAAATAAAAATTGTAAATATATGTTTTTTGTTTATTTCTTTTATATATCACACAATATGAGTAATTCTGTATGTATATATATATATTATATATATATATATATATATATATATATATATATATATATATATATATATATATATATATATATTCCCTCGATAACGAATTATGGCATAATAATAGTATGTATTCCACTAAAAAGTTACTACATTAAGTAGCCGACCTGGAATGGTGTATCGATATTATACATATTAACATGTATGATTATACATGTTCATATCTTCATTATGGAGATAATATATGCACTCCTAAAGCTAACAAGCATCAGTTCCCAAACTATTAGCTACTAACTGGATTATACAAATTCATTTGCCTAGCAACCTCTAGTTGACCACTCAAAGGATCGACGTTCTCCAATTCCGGAATTCGCCAATTTCTCCACGCCAATCCTGTACACGTGCCACGAAATCGATACCGTTTGTCATCCTGGGACCGAAATGCGGTTTTGTTTAACATTTCAGTGTATATATCATGCAAAGTTGATCTAAACACGAACATTTTACACATTACTGTTTTATCAGACGCCTCCACAACAGATTTGTAGTCTACCTCAGCCAGCACTTTTTGAATAACAACAAACAGCCAAAATTTTGTTTGTCTTTTCAGAACCAGTGGGTCCTAAAATGTAAATACAAGTGATTAAAATGCGTGATAATTACTCTTTTTCAAATCTGTCGTAATACCATTTTTAATATATGATACACTCAAGCGGTGAAACCGGAAGGGTGAAATTATTCCCGTCCTATACGGTTGCCCGAAGGTTTTTTTACCAACGAACAGGAACAGGAACGTCGCATTTGGTGATCCGAAATTACGCTAAGAAGGTAGAATGAGAAAGTGCGAGGCCCTACGGGCCTAGTATTTTAGTAACTTTGAATCAAGTAAAACATTTTCCTGATGAGATATGTATTAATTTTTATCTCAAATCGTAAATCTCTTGTTTTTTTTAAATTGTTAATAACTAGCTCTGCATTATAATATTAGCGTACAAAAGTTTAATAGTTCATTCTTTTTATTTCCAAGTCAATAGAAATGAACAAATAAGCAAGTTTTTGCACTTCGAAAGTATGCATTTTCTGGAATAGTCAGCGAAACTTTCAGAAATAGTTATTTGTATTACAAGGCCATAAAATGGATGTTTGTTAGTATGAGCAAACTTTCCTGGCCGAGACGATGTCGAGGCTTGCAAATTTATGGTTCATCGCAAACCATTTTGCGGCAGAGTGATACACAAGAATTTTGTGCCGACCTCAATTCTTATTAAAATCAATAAACAAAATAATGTACTTTTCAAAATTTCATACCTTGAAATTAAGTTGACAGTACTGACAACTGACAGTAACCAATATAACCCAAAAATAAGATTGCGAAATTATTCATTATTGCAATATTGTAGATATTATAATGATTTATAGGTGTAATTTGTAGTTTATAGGGAACCAATTCCGACATAATAACGGATGAGTACACGGTAACGTGCTTAGGCTTTGTGTCATGTCGAATACTCTATCAGTTCTCTCACTACAACGAATACCACCCGTAATTTAGTATTATTTTTTCCGGTCTAGGTCGGAAAAGGCATAGTTTTCGGATGAATTGTCGGTTTGAATATTACAGAACGAAGGCACAAAAAATATTTTGTTTTAAATATTTCAAAAATTTGTAGTAAAAAATGTAGTAGAAACTGGAATGAAAGAAGATTGAAAATTGTGTTTTGTTTCAACCATAAAAAGATTATACATAACTTTTAGAATATCCAGACACTAATACGGTTTTACTAGTTAATTATTAGATTTACTACGTTAGACATCATTTTGCGACATTCACGTTTACAGTTTTGGAATTTGCGTGTAGATGGTAAATGTATGGAATATGTTAAATCTGTTATGGGTTAGTCGTTTACTCAATGAAAAATAACGCATACAGTACCATCTAGGGAAGTTACTACACTTGCCATTTAGGAAAAATGAAATATTCAACTGTCTCGATTTGTAGGGCAGTGACCAATTTTAGTGATAAATTGTTAATGATCACCTACAAATAAAATAATGAAAGGTAATAAATAATTTAACTGTCAAATACGTTAGGATGCCAATGACACAGTTGATTCACATATACTCTGGAATGCTTTATCAATCTTAAATCAATAAACCAAGCTTGAACTATGAATCTCTTTTCCAAACTTAATATGTTAGTGCTATTTACTGTTTCTGTACTAAATGAAATGAATGAATGAAAGGTAAAATCATATTACCACAATTTAATTTAAAAATTACAATTGAAACAAATTTATTAAAGTATTTTATAGACATATACATCTTTATGTCTTATACAATTCCTGCTATTTAATCTTAAAGTTATCCACATATACAGTGAATGGTCGAGTTCCAACTCACAAATGATTCACCTTATCAAGTAATGCTTATAATGAATTTGAAAATTTAATTTTATATCAGTACGCTACCATTGCCTTTTGTTAATATTCCTACTACACCACTCGTAATGTATCCCAAAAGAAGGTGGTATATAACAATGTTCCAATCTCTTTAAACTTTTATTAATTCTTGACTAATCAATCCTTTAAACTCTTTAATCACATAAATGCTTTACCTGTATTACTGATATTTTTATAAGAGCAGGCGACTTTGGAGTTAGCATCTAGATATTATTTTAACCTCTGCCTGACATGAAAATTTAAACGTCCACCTGACGTACCTTATTGTGGTTGTTTTTATTTAAGATGTTGCCTATTTTCGTTCTGAACCTTTTACAAAAAGTTATCCCAAAAGAACTATTATGATTAAAATTATTTAATTTTTTTTTAATTTTCGCTTTGTAGGTTGGATGGTCGTGTACTGTTCCACACCAGATATTTTCTTCGAGCGTCGCATGCCAAATAGTAAAAATCAGGAAACATTTTTTTTGATAAAGTGTAATTTTTAATATGTTTGGGTACAAACCATTAATCAGGACACATGCTTGATGTATCGCTATGTAATATTAGTAGATTTTTATCCCCTATCTAATTTTAAGGATATCATGTCAGCACCATTATTTACTAAGATTTGTAACATTTACCAATACATTAACATTTAAAAAAGAAATATTGACTTACTTGGCTTGAGGTAAATGGGTGTATTGAGACATATTGCTACGTAAATTTAGATAAACATATGCAATAATCCTAAAAAATTTTGTTTTCCCTTTGAGAATTTTTATCGTGATTGATGTTCTTAAATAATCAGTATATTATTTAAGTACTTGTTCATGTGTAAATTTTTTTGGTGTTTAAGTTTCAATTGCCGAATTATATATTTGCGGATTAGACATCTTACAACAATCAGTTACATTAATTTCCTTGCAAGAACACAACTCAAGACTTCAAAATAACATTTTATTGGTAACCTGCGACAAATAACTACAGTGGCGTCGTCGTAGTATTCGGTACTAATATTATTATAATAATACAATAATATTTGCCATTATTTACTAGTAAAACAATACCTTCCTTGTGCTTCAGTAACATAATTCGCATATTTCAATACGCGTGAAGAAAAATGACTTTTTGTGGATCATGTTGGATTATTTCCATCATTATTTGTTAGATATGTACTGATATCTTGATCAGTGTACCAGTTTATAAAATACGTTATTTCTACTTTCCGTTAAAGTAAATATAAGAATTCACTTTGGTAACTAAAATTCTGTGAACGGTACGTGTTTTTTTGCATTCAGAGACACGCGCTAAGTTATTTCTTACAAAGAATGTTAACACAGGAACACTCAAAAGCTTGTATCTTAGTTGTTGAGGTACTTAAAAATACCATCTACTATGTACATACTGTGAGTCCATTAAGTTTTGTTAACAATTGTGTGTTTTATAGAAAAAGCATAAAATACTCTGCTAAAAGATTTAGTTTCAAAATAGCTTTTCTCTAGAATATAACATTCTCGACTAGCTTTACAATAAATCATATTGCGTGTTTGCATACTGTAGCAGTATAAATCTTACATTTCCCACATTTTTATAAAAATGCTTTATAAAATGACATTCTGTTATCTCAAATGTCTTTTACATTTTTATTTATATGGATAATTTTTTTATATACTTGAAATAGATTAAAAGACTTTAGGTGCGCAAGAACAGAAGATGAATCTGGAAAATAAATTAAAATGCTGACAACTGTTGAACTGCAGGGAGTTCATTAAAAATGCCAAGGCACAGAGACAGAGCTAAAAAAAGTAGCAAAAGGAACAGGATATGAGTAACTGTGATGGGCATAGCTTACTGTACTTTGGGTAATTACGTAATCTTGTTTCATTAGGGTTAACGATAAAATTGCTTATTGACAATAAAAAAATTAATGTAAAATTTGAACATAAATACAATTGAAATCACATCCGCCTTAATAATTTCAAATTCCAATAAAGAGGAAATTTAAGTATCACTAAACGATCGAGACGACTTTTACGCACAAACCCTGGAAATAATGGGCCTGCTGTGAATGTTCATTTTAGAGAGCGGCATTGACGGCACACGTTACGTGGTTAATAGATATTATCTAGTATCCTTTGGTGACTTCGATTGATCCTTCGTGATTGGAAACATTGATTCACCGAAATTTCAGCAAGAATTGGCATAAGTTTGATAAAACGGATGTAATAAAATAAAACAACTTTAGTGCGCACAATTACAACAAAGTACACTTTCTAAAAGGGATAAACTGAGCGAAAGTTATAATAGGGTATCTCGCAATCACTTACGTGTTAAAAATAAATCTTGCAAGTCATTAAATAGATATATTACAATTTGAAGTAGTTATACATAAGTTTAACTTCTGGGTACAAACCTTGCTAAACTCGCGTGTCAAACGTATCCATTGTTATAATATTTATTAATTAAAATTTACTGTTGAAATGACATCCCTTTACAATACAATTGAGAAGTTAAGAATATCACATTAAAGCTAAATCCTTGAATATCTTTACAGCTTCTACTAAAATTCTGGACTATCACATCTTAGAGGGACTTTCGATTCTCTTGAATATAATAACACAAACCAAAAAGTGTTTTTTTCTAATTGCTTACTGAGAGACATAAACAGAAAAGTAGAGTTGAAGTGTTGAAGTAGATATATATATATATATATATATATATATATATATATATATATATATATATATATATATATATATATATATATACAGGGTTATTCACGTTATACGACACGGAAGATTGTGGCTATATATCTTAGTTTTAAGAAAGTTTTATTTTTTGAGTGAATACATATCTGTCACAATATACAGGTTGTCCCAAAAACCCGATACAAGTCATAGTTGTTTTTTTAAAATGGGACACCCTGTATATTCTTACTTTTTCGATTTATACGGTCAAAATAAAAGTGAGTTTCATTAAAGTTTACCTCTACTAAACCTAAAGTCTTTTAAGATATTTTGTATTTTGTGAAAATGTAGTAATAATTTCGACACGTTTGTAGTTAAATTTTTCATGAGCGCTTCCGTACTAAATTTGGGTACTGTTCAACTAATTGAATAAGTTTCATGTTGCATTTGTGAAAAATTGATTATCTTATACAAGGTGTTCAAAAATGTTGACCTTACATTGTCAATATTTAAATTGCAATAACTTGGTTATTTCAAATGGAACCCCCTGTATTTCATATTAACGTCAGTTGTAGAATTTTATTCTCTATCAAACGATATTACACTTCCCTATAGCTAAATATTACAGTTCTCAAGAAAAACTAACGTTTAGTGAAAGTACACCGATTTTAACTATTTTAACATCTATCAAGTCAACCATGAAATTTTTACAGGTTAAATGTTATTGCTGTCAGTTTATTTATGTCAGTTCTTATGTTGTGATTCATTCTGTCGAGTTAGTTTGGGAGTTCTATTATAATTCATTATGCAAAATGAAAGTTTACGGCAAAGAAGAAAGAATCGATATGATTTTTATTCTTGGAGAATGTCTACAAAACTGTTTATTGGCATCACGAGTTTACGCTCAGAGATTTCCTAATAGGAATCATCCGAACAAATATGTTTTTGAAAGACTTTTGGCTCAATTCAGGCAATGTGGAAGTGTTGAGTATAAAAAGCCGACCAGAACGAAACCTGTGACACAGGACGATGACACTGAATTTGATATTATTGCCTCCGTAATAGAAAATCCCCATATAGGGCAAAACCAAATAGCCCAGAATATTAACGTTAGTCAAGCTAGCGTTTCGAGAATTCTTAATAAACATAAATACCATGATTATAAAATCCAACGTCACCAAGGACTTTCGGTAAATGATTTTGATAATCAAGTTACATTTTGTATGTGGGTGCTGGATAAAATCGCAGAAAATGAAAACTTTTTCAATCTAGATCTGTTCAGCGATGAATGCATATTTCACTATAATGGCTACGTCAACAGGCATAACTTCCATTGTTATTCAGACTGCAATCCGCATCAATTTAGAACAGTTGATAATCAACACAGGTGGTCAGTTAACGTTTGGGGCGGAATAATGGGCGAATATTTAATTGGTGCATATTTTTTTAATGAGCATTTAAATGGAATATTATTTTTAGAATTTTTATCAAATGAACTTCCAATTTTATTAAAAGATATCCCGTTAAACAAGAGGGCGAACATGTGGTTGCAAATGGATGGAGCTCCCGCACATTATCATCGTGATGTACGAGATTTTCTAAACGCTCATTTCCAAAATCGTTGGATAGGAAGAAATGGCCCCCAGCGTTGGCCTCCACGATCACAAGAACTTACTTCACCGAATTTCTTTCTATGGGGATATGTGAAAGGGATTGTTTATAATACACTCCCAACTACACCAGATAACATGAAGGAGCGTATCAGAGAAGCTTTCCAAAGTATCCAACCAGAAATGTTATCCAATGTTGGTAAAAGTTTCGAAAAGCGAATACAAATGTGTTTGGAATTAGACGGTTGTCACATTGAACATTTATTATAAATAGTAAACTGTTATTTTTTGCATTTTCATCATATTTTCATTTATCTTTATTTTTCTAATAAATTTAAAAAAAAAATCATAATCAAAAGTTTTATTATTTTTAATCAACAACTGACAGCAATAAAATTTTACCTGTAAACATTTCATGGTTGACTTGATAGATGATAGATGAGAACTGTAATATTTAGCTATAGGGAAGTGTAATATCGTTTGATAGAGAATAAAATTCTACAACTGACGTTGATATGAAATACAGGGGGTTCCATTTGAAATAACCAAGTTATTGCAATTTAAATATTGACAATGTAAGGTCAACATTTTTGAACACCTTGTATAAGATAATCAATTTTTCACAAATGCAACATGAAACTTATTCAATTAGTTGAACAGTACCCAAATTTAGTACAGAAGCGCTCATGAAAAATTTAACTACAAACGTGTCGGAATGATTACTACATTTTCACAAAATACAATATATTTTAAAAGCCTTTAGGTTTAGTAGAGGTAAACCTTAATGAAACTCACTTTTATTTTGACTATATAAATCGAAAAAGTAAGAATATACAGGGCGTCCCATTTTAAAAAAACAACTTTGACATGTATCGAGTTTTTGGGACAACCTGTATATTTTGACTATAATTTTAAAATGTACCTCTGATAGATATGTATTCACTCAAAAAATAAAACACCACAATCTTCCGTGTCGTATAACATGAATAACCCTGTATATGTAATTAAATATATGAATGGTTTATTTTGTAGTATTTTCGTTGACGATGTGATAAATATCCACTAGAGCATGCAGGCCGTAAAGGCAATTTGTGCCACGGCATAGCTCAGTGGTATAGGTGGGGTTCTTTCTTAATGTTGTAAAACGTCACTCGTCATACCTACAAAATCGTCAAAATCGGGTAAAAACTGTCAAAAAGGTTGTTAACAAGTTAACTGCCATGACGGGCCTATAGGACCGGCACTAATATTTTGCACCACGCCATGTCGGTCCTAGGGGACCGGCATTGAAACCCATTTTTCAAATGATTATATCACGCCGTCGGCAGTATTCATTACGTATTTGTTACTGACAATGGACCGGCACGGCCTGTGCAAATATAATGCACCATACATCAATGGGAGTAAATCTACATAAGAGTAGTTGTAATGGGAAAATAAAAAATAAAGAAAATTTCAGAATAACATTCTTATTTCACATTACATATTATTAGTTTACATTATGCCATTTGCAAATAATAAAAACGTTAATCTTAAAAAATTATTTACTTATGAATATTGTTGAAACATTCTAAACATAGGGAAGGTTGACCGTCACAATCTTGACAAATTGTATTAACTTTTTTTGTTTTATTCTTCGCCGTCTGTCGACCCTCTCTTCTACTAATATCTTCGTAACACTTCTTACAATATTTCCTAATTTTATGGTTCTTTCCTGGGATTATAGTAAACTCGTGACGTTTTCTCTTCGCGCTGAATGAAGTAGCGACATTTTCCGCGTGTTCTTTTTGACACAAATATTTTACTATTTCTTTACGAAATTCAACAATTCCCATTTTTTCATTGGTAACTTCCACGAATAGTATGTAGGCGTTTACCATAGATGTATTCAATAGTAGCTCCATAGCTAACTTTCTGTACCATTTGACAGTTTTTGCAGTGGACAAGAATAGGCTTTCATTACATCCGACAGATCTACCCCAGCTTTTGCTTTATTATATTCCACAACCATTAGTGGTTTTGTGACAGATGTACCACGTTTTGTGTGTACAATTTGGGTTTGGGTAGAATGTTGCGTTGATAACATAAATACATTACGTTTATCTTTCCAGTTGAGAAAAGTTATCCTCTGCTGTTTTCGGCTGCAGCAATTTCTGACTTTATTTTCTTGTCGGCAATATCTTCAGGAATTGCCTTCCGATCACGCCTTATTGTACCAATTAGATGGGTATTTCTATCCAACTTGTTAGCTAACTCTACGCTAGTGTACCAATTATCTGTACAGACTGTACGGTTTTGGTTTAGTATGGGTTCGCATAATTCCATAACTACTGGTGGGGTAGTTTTAGTTTTCTCCAATGTTTTTCCAGCATAAATCTGTACATTGTACGTGTAGCCATTTCCACAACATAACTTGAAAACTTTTATGCCATATCTATCTCTTTTTTGCTTATTATACTGTTTCATCAGTAGCCTTCATCTAAATGGATTCATTGATTCGTCGACGCATACAATTTTAGAGGGTGTGTACAGGGTCTGATGATTTTTTAGAAAAAGATTGACTAAATTACTTACTTTATGTAATCTATATCCTTCCTGGCATTCATCGTTATTTGCAAAGTTAATCATTTTAGAAGGATTTCAAACCTATGTCTGGATATCACACTTGATGCAAAAAAATTCTTGAACAGAATATCTTGACTCCAATTATCTACAATTTCTTGATACCCATCTACGTTATCAAGCCAAAAAACCTTTTTATTTCACAAGTTTCTGTTGGTGTCCACTCATGTAATCTGGAAAATGGACCTGCATCTCTAGTAGTCAAAAGCTGAGTGGCGTATAAATTTGTTTGGTCCACTATAAAGTTAAATATTGAATCAGTGACAACAGTAGAAAAGAATTCTCCTGGTTTAGCTGCAGCTAACATGCCAGCTACATCACAATCTACGCCATGTTCTACCGAAAACGGGGATAGTTTTACTTGTAAACCTTTGGGATTTGTCCATTCATTTGATTTTGAACAACCTGGTAAAGATTCATCTACGTTGTTTGCTACAACTTCTAAAAATTATATAAGAGTAAGTCACTAAATTACTAATTATAAGTATATTACCTTCCAGTTGGTTTTCTTGTGAATTACCCATCATCCCCGTTCGCAAATCAAAATTTTCCGCTACAACTTCATCTATAATATAGAGTTATACAAATTATACCATCAAAGAAAATATTCAAAATATGCTTACTTTCTGATGCAACGCAAGAGTCATCTGAAACATCGGAATCCAATTCGAAATTTGGATCGACTGCCGAATCATCATCACTAAAATCATGAAACTCGTCTTCATCCGACATATTTATTAGTTGTTCAAGTTCTTTTTCTGATAAGGCGTTTTTTTTGCGAGAAGACATTCTGTACTATAACGTAACCGCCTAATACTCACTAATAAACTAACTGAATCGACAAGTTGACTAGCGTGCGTCGACAGCATGACAATAGTAACCAGCGGCGGTGAAGTAAGTGAGTATGTTTACGTCATGTCGGGCCTATTCGACATTCAAAAAATAATATTTTTGTTTAAATATATGTCACTAATCACAATAAAAGGAAGGAAGTTAATAGCCGTATAATACGAAGTCTAAAAACCTTCTTGGCTTATCAGACCTACATAAAAAATTTGCGACGGCACTTAACTTGTTAAACAGAGTTATAGCAGGAAAACGTTATGAACAGATCTTAAATTGGTCTAACAGAAAACCAAAACGTTCACTAAAAAATAATCTACTCTACTACTATTAAAATTCTATTCCAAAAATATTTACGCGAAGTTCGCCTGAACTCCAATGAAATTCTAAGCTTTATATAAAAGCCGCAACATTGCGAAAATAAAACTCAAGACTCCCTAACATCTCAATAAATCTCAACACAAAAATTATTATCTCAAATAACCAAAAATAAATGGAAATACGTTAATTGGTTTAAAACACCAAAAATCCGTCACTATAACAAAGTTAAGCATGATGGAAAATTTATAATACCCTAAAGTTTACGGAATGTCGATATCGGGAAGTTTACCTAAATTCGTAGAGAAATACAGCTCATTTTCAAACAAATAATAAACTGCTTACCTTTTGGCAAATCAGGCGCCAGCAAAGATGTCTACACTCGGTATGTTGGTTCCTACAAAAAGTAACTCCAAAAAAATATTCGCGGTTATTCGCAAAACCATCGAATGCAAAAATCAAACAGCTGTTCAGTCAACGACCGACTCACTTCATAATTACGTTACTTTATAATCTAAAATCTCTTTTAAAATGACTTATTACTTAAATTCAAAAACTTGTATTATTTCAATAATATTGATCTAAATCTAAATGAACGAGAAATGGTAGTTGTCGACGTAAAATTATTTAACTCGATACCTCTCATAAAATAAATCAATTACTCCAAATCTTAAAAATATCTAGCTTTCAATTTATTACTTTATGTCGGCAAATCGCAGGCTCTGAGGATGAAGTTACAATAGTTTCCAATCTCTTAATAAAACAGCTATAAGAATTAAGAATCGTCATAATCATAATCGGCATTTACATATTAAATTTTAGTACAGCTACATAAATAAAAAACACATTAAATTTCGCAATTCCAAAACAATAAATCTAAAGAAATAATGATCAATTTCAGTCAGCGCTTGCTTGCAAGGCAGCTTTTATCAATACAACAAAAATAATAAAGATATCGATAACAGAAATTTTGAAATAATTGCATGAAATAAACTTTCAATGCACAACATTACACTGATAGAAAAATTTAGGACCTTAACAAATAAATCGTGTGAATGTTTCTAAAATTGCCTGAAGGGCTTTTCTACTATAATTTCCACGAAAGCAAGCGCACGAATCCACCACGCACGCTTTATTATTGTCAACAAAAAAATAATAAAAAAATGATAGTTTACCTTATGTAGCACCAACAATGGAATACTCTTCTCTTCTGGACTTCAATATAATCGGTCAAACTATCGAATTCAATACCTGGTGGACCCGGGTATTGAATTCGATAGTTGACTTTCGGCGGTAACACTGTCCATATAACATTTCACAAGCAACAAGATACTACTCATATTTACTCGAACTGAATTTACGGTAGTTACTTCAACCGAAAGCACACAAATGACTAATTTTACATCTAAATTATCGTTAATGCACAAATATTTAACCATACTTGCGAATATTTCGTTATTTACAAAGCGTTCCTTAACGTTAATTAATTTACTCTATACTTAATTAAAGCGCCACTATTTACAGCAAGTTTGTATTTTGTTTGAGCCGCGCGATATACAGGAAACTACCTCTTCAACAGGAACTCGTTAAATTAATTCGAACAAGACAATGTGCGTTACGGCAGGTCCATAGAATAAAGGTTAAGCACTTCGCAAAACACGAAACCACTTCTATGTCCAAAACCTCTCTCCATAGATAAACGATACACAACAGAAAATAGCTTGGGGATATGGTGAACCAATATATTATCCCTTTTATTGGAAACGGAGATCACTTTCTCCACGGTAATTCGATACAACCCCAGCATGTAATAACTTATTCCACCCCATAACTCCCCCTTTCGCATATATTGCGATCACCGCAAACAAACAATAAAACTTGGGTCCTGCTCTCCACGAAATCTGTAGCAGAATCAATAACTACCTTACTCAGAATTCGCCATCTTCCCGTATAACCACTTCCATGTTACTTAAATCTAAATTAGCCTATCATAAAAAAAGAATCGCTTAAATTTTAAACGCGGTAATAGCATCAACATCTTAAATTTAAAATAACGAGAACATATGTGTACACTCTCTAATATTAATCTAAACGTAAACGCCAGTGTCACCTGTGTGTGAACCGTAATTTTACAAATGAAAATTCCATTGATAAATGTCTCCATACCCAAAAAAAATGTGATCAAATAAGAGTTCGCAAAATTATAAATATAGAACAAACCATCTACCGTATTATCCTTAAAATTTACACACAGGGTGACAAAATGTGTTAAACTGCTATGCAATTCGCTGTTCTGTAAAGGGCTTTATAATCCTGCCGAATGATGGTAATTGAGAATTTCATTCAGCACAACCTAGTAAGTATAATCCAGTAGCTAGCGAAGTAATTAGAGTACTTGGATGGCGTGGTCACAATATTAATTATTTGCACTAGACTAATACAAAGTACAAAAATAGAATAAGAAAAAGGGAAAGCTAAAAGAAAAAATTAAATACCCACTAAATAATTGTTAGTTCATTAAATATAAATGCATGAAATCTTAGACTACAAACAATTGATTTGTTCAGTATTAAATTAAATAAAGCATTAAATTTCAATTTTAGGTAAACCCCAAAATAATTGTTATTAAAACTTCCAAAGAATCTTGAAAAAAACACTAAGCACGTTTAGATCACAGCCACACCCTATAGCCTAAATACTAGGAAGGGTGTAGCGTGTAATAGTTAACATAATCGCACCCGACTCCAAAATCTCTAGGAAATCGCGGATATGTCAGCCTAAACAATTCTGGCTTAATTCAAAGTGTTCAAAAAAACAACGCGCAATACTCCTTATATACTAACCGTTTAAACGAAAAAAAGTACATGGTCGAGATACGTTTCTGCCTTACATCAAATTGTAAAAATATAAAATGAAATGTATATTAGATTACTTTGTAGGTACAAAACAATTAAGTACTATAATTCAGTCACAGTCAGATTTAACGATACATGACAGGTACATTGTGTTCAATCTGTTTATTGGAAAATACTATATTTAAATGAGCCCGCAATGCTCGAGAATGAGAGGGTGCACTTGTAACGTGCCAATTTCTTGTCTGACGTTACCTTAATTTAAATTTAGAACTTTGCATTATTATCGATAAGTATATTTACATTACCTTAGTATTATTAAGCATTTCTTTTTTCGTTTAATAATTAAATTTTATATCGCAATATTTTCTCTTCAGTCTACATAATTACGTACGTCCCTGTATATATTTTAGACATTCAGTTTTAGTTCTATGCGCAACGTGAATTAAATCACATGCTGAGGCATGTCCGTGCATCATGTCGTTCCTTTAAGACGTTATCTTTTTTTAAGTTTTGCTTCCCTTTTATAAGGTATGTAAAGGCGTTTAATTACATTTATTATATATATATATATATATATATATATATATATATATTATATTTAATAGAAACAAGAAACAAGAAACTAGAATAAGAATACAGTTTATCTTCAAGAAAAAGCTTTTATTTTGGTAAATTTACGTATCATTGTATGGCGTGGGTATGACGTCATGTACAGTTACTTTGTTAAAATGGCCGGTTAATGCAATGTCATCTTTATGAACATAAATGGAGATACCTTTGTTTTGCATCAATCATATATGCTGTTAGACATATTCTGCGTTCGTCGTTATAAACAGCTTTCGTCGTTCGAAGCTGCTTTCGTTATACGTTTCTGTTTCGTTTATTTGTACGTTAACTACAAATGGAAATTACCTTTACATTATCGTATATTAGTCTTGGAATTGGAAATGAAAATTCTCAAGCTACAGTTCGTTTAAGACGAGATTAAAATATTTGTTTTGCACAAGTAAGTACTTATCTTTTTAGTGCAGTTAAGTAAATAACAAATTAGTTAGTGTTATTTTGATACGGTTAAGAAAAGGAACAGTTAGTCCTGCTCCTGAAATAAAAACATTTGAGTTCATAACCTATCACAACTGTAATTTGTTGACATTGGTCAATATACGTTTCATGATGGAATACCTACATGTTGAATAAATTACATTTTGAATTCTAAGTATACGTTTGTCTACTGTGTTTAATTTAGTGACTTTAAGATTGTAAGGTAGTACAAGAAGTATCGTTTAGTTATTTTATTCTGATATTAATCAGACATTTTGCTTTATTAAATATACATATAACTACAGATTTTTAGTGTTTATTCAGATTACCTATTATGTTTTGAGATACAACCTTTCTCAATTTTTGTTGTATTTTATTAATTAAACCTAGAAATTGAGTGGTGCCCAATTAAAACAGATGCTGATACTGATTATATCTATGAAAATATCTCTGCTTTCCTCACACCTGATGAACGAGTTCTCATATTCAGTAAGTTTTATAAGTTTGTACCTCACTGAGCTAGACCGTGGTGCAATTTACCTTACCTTCTAATATAACAACAACACCTTTAAATTTATTTGTTATACACTGTCATGTTGAAATCACATTCGAGTTCTGATATTTTGAAGAACGTTCTCTAACATACCCGTAAATCCATCCGGTAAGAGTTAAGTTCTACATATCTGTTAAAAGTATCTTCAAGAATGTGGGGACCAAATACGTAGTGCCCAAGAATACCGCCCCGAATATCTAACGAACATCGGCTTGTCGGATTATATAGGGGGTTTTCTGCACAGTAATGATAATAATTGTGGGTATTAACAAATCCGTTTATAAGACCCGTTGCTTCCTCAACCTGTAACTTATTCAGTAAGAACGGATTCTCTCGAATTTTATGGTTAGACCAATTATACACTTTTCCAAATCTGCATCTACTAAGTCCTGGTGAAACAGTATATAGTAACTCATCATCTTCGTTAGTGACCGATTCCATTCTCTGAGGCTTATAATAATTGACACATCCATTTTCCGAAAATATAATCATTACTTTTTCGAAAGATCGTTTCTTTAGATGTTTTCTGTTCTGATACTTTTGAGCATAGATCTTTGCCAAAAGAACATTTTCTGCTCGCTTTGTCCAATATTTAATTAAAATTTTGATAGCTTACCCAACACACTTTAAGAGAGTGGACATTTAAATTAAATTGGATATTGGGTGTGAAACAGCACACGACCGTCCAATCTACAGAATGGAAATTAAAAGCAATGAAATAATTTTAATGACAATTTTTCAGGATAATTATGCAACCCCTTTTTTAATAAGTTCATTACGAGAGTAGTAAAATTGTAAAAACAAAATCAATAATCTGTGACGTTCGTCAACAAAGGAAATTTCTCGTGTGAGCAATGAGACCTTCAGTATCGGGTCAAACCACCTTTTTACTTGGTGCATATAATCTTATTCGAACACAATCGAATTACATAAGTTTTATTCAATACTGTTAATATAAAAATAAAAGGAATTCTCTGTACTAATAAAAATAAAATTAAAAAATAATTCTCAGGTATTTACAAAAATTAATAATTAATGAAAAATAAAACAATTCTGGTGGACCCTCGGGACGGGACGCCACTGTCAATTTTCAGACCTCTGGTATCGCCCTCTCTGGAGGATGCTGTAAAATATCGATTAGTAATTGGATGATTTTTGTGAAAAATGTTAATTAGTCTACTAATAATCCGTCTGGTGTATTCAGATTTTAGTGAAGTGCTACCGGGATATATGGTCCGTTATTTTAGGTGAGGTTATTCAAAAATATTCAATTTTGGTAATAAATGGTCACCAGCCATGTGTTTCTGCAAATTTGAATTTGTAAAACTAGGGGATGTATGAGTGGATGTAGTAAACAATCAGGAGTGTTTAGGGGTTGATAATAGAGTGGTTTTGGGACCGTAAGGATATGAAACTGTGTATTCGGGGTCGAAACCTTCGTTTACTTGTTGTAGGGATGTTGAGACAGTTTAGGGTTGATTGATTGGCCCAGGTGTGACTATTTCTTCGGGGCCTTAACCTCCGGTAAAACTGCCACTTCTGTACTTATATTTTAAACCTCCAAGTTGGTGCAGAATAGCCAACAATGTCATGAAATTGGTTTAAATTGCTTTTCGCTCTTGTGGCGAACTTTTCGCTTTTGTGGTGAAAAGATATAATTATATAACAGGTAGCAAAGGACGCACTATGTGAAAATACGGGGTAGTACCCCCGGCAATTCATCTACTACGTGCTAGACAATTTGCTATCCCGAGCTCGGTGCTATAGCAGCCAAGCACGTTGAATATCAGCGTGCCTACAACTAGGGTAGTTGGATGTATGATAGGGGATTGACAGTGTCTGGTAACTGGTTTTGGATGAGGACTGGTGGTAACTTGGGTGTTGAGAGTGTAATAAAGGGGATGAAGGGGTTTTAACGTTGTTGACTGGTCAGGTAGAGTTTTATGAAAATCAGTGTCGAATAAGGTATCTGGTCATGTGGGTAATTGAATAAGTCAGGATGATTGCAGTAAGGAAAAAGAATATCTAGTTAGGGACCAATTTGTAACACAGGTTATAATAATTATAGGGAATGTATACAGACTTCCATAAAAATTGCGACACCTAGAATTTATTGAACGATTTTATTGAAATTTTCGTCAACGATGTTTTTCATTAGAACAAACAAACGATTAAAATTTGCCAAGAAAAGGACAAAAACTAAAAATGTTTTTTTCAATAATGAGTTGCTACGCCACGATTCGTAATGCACTCATTTAGACGGCGTGGCATGCTATCAATCAAGTGATCTATACCTGCCTACGGTATATCAACCCAAGCTTCTTGAGTCCGTAGCCGGAGATCGTGTAAGTTATCTGGAGGGTGTGTTAAATTACCCAGTCGCCTACCGACCTCATCCTATACATGTTAAATGGGCGACAAATCAGGCGACCTAACAGGCCATGGGAGGACGGCAATGTTAGCTTCTTCCAAAAAACGTGTAGTAGCCCTTGCCGTATGAGGGCGCGCATTATTCTGTTGGAAAATGGGATTTTATAGCCCCTGAAGATATGGAAACGCAACGGGTTCAGCACATTTGCAATATAATCAGCGGCGTTTAAGTTGCCAGCAAGGAAGACCAAGGGTGATCTGCTACCATGTTGCACCCCATACCATCACTCCTTGTGTGAGGGCTGTGTTGTATTCCACAAAAAATGTTGGATTTTTACGTCTGACCCTCTGACCCTCTTACGACCATCGTGGGCCCACAAGCAAAATCGGGACTCGTCACTACACACAATTCGATGCCATTCTTGCGCCCAATTCGCTCATTCGCTGCTCCATTCTAGCCTGCGTAGACGCTGAAGTAGTGTAAGAGGAAGACAAAAATGGACGATATGAACGCAGCCCATAAGACCTTATCGGGCGATAAACAGATGACATTGACATTCTGGGTCCTACACCTCTCCATCAATCATTTACAATCGATCGAGTTGTTGAAAATCTGTCTCTTGTGGCCAAAAGTCTTAAACGACGTTCTTCGCGATCTGTAGTCCTGCGGGGACGTCCAGATCCAAGGCGACTTGTTGCACCCCTTCCTCGGACCATTTGGACCAACATCTTAATACAGCTGTAACATTTTGGTTTACACGACGAGCAATTTCTCTTAGCGAAAGTCCGGCCTCTCTCATGCCAATAATACGGCCACGTTCAAAATCAGTCATTTGGGAAAAATGTTGATGTTGACATACTCTTGGCATTGTTCCCAAGTTCAGAACGAAATTGTGAATAAACAACTTGCAAAATTGACAGTTAGTTACGCCCTGATTGGTTTATTTCTTCAAATTTATTGTTACTAAGTGCAAAGGAAAAAACGAAAAAAAAACTACTAGCTAGATTTTATTCAAATTTTAATCGTTTGTTTGTTCTAATGAAAGACATCGTTGACGAAAATTTCAATAAAATCGTTCAACAAATTCTAGGTGTTGCAATTTTTATGGAAGTCAGTATATTTTGTATCAGGTCAGGTATAATTACAATGTTAGTAAATAGTAAAAGGTAAAGTAAAAGCAAAGTAAAGTAATCTTATATAATGTCTGAGGAGCGGTTATATACAGGGAGAAGGCTAGAGTGGGGAAAGAGAATAACAACTGATATCATTTTTAAACGATAATAATACAGTTGGGGAAACAATTTGGAAATAAGGATTGTTATGAATTATTCCTAGGAACGGAAAATTTGTAAGGATTCAAGCACGATCATTACAAATGTATGTCAAACAGACGTTTAAACCTTCATGTCAGATAGAAGTCAATAGATGCTAACTTAAAAAAAATCTCAAAGCCGCCGGTTTGTATAAAAAATTTCGATAGTACAGTTTAAGCATTTTTAATCATATTTATTTAATTTTTACACTTATTTCGCCTTATATTAAGAAGCTTTATAAGGAAGAGTTATGTAAAACTCAATTTTCTTTAAATAAAATTAATCATTATTCAGATATTGAAAAATTTGAACTAACAGTTACATTCTACCTTAGGAATTTCTTTGTCGCTAAATTACGCGTCGCATCAAAAAATTGCATAGAAAATAATTATTCGATATGTTTAAGGGCTATGTGTTGGTATTTTTATGTCTTTGAAACATACAATTGTTTCAGAAATATTTGATAAAGACCAAAAGCTGCTCCTAATGAACCCTCCCTCTACTTCGCCGAATTTCTACCTCAATCTAATCAGCTCTAGGATTGTTTGAAATATATACAAAGTACAATATAATATATAATACATAACATACAATATAAAACATATACAAAGTATTTTATTGTAGTGTGTTGTTCAGGAATATGCTCATGTGCATCATGTTGTGTATTGTTGGATAAAAAAAAATCCTATTGTTGTGTGTGGTAGTGTAGCGTATTGCTGTGCTGTGCTGTCCTGTTAGCGGTCGAGTGATTTGTTGATAATACTGCTGTCTCGGATATCTGAAATAAATAGAAAAACTTATAAGTTTAATCTTCACATAATCTGCACAACGACAGCAAGATGTTCTACAGTAATGGGATAGGATGTATATACCGTGAAGCGGTATAGAACAATTAGGAAGTAGGTTTAGGACAGGTGTGAATGGTATAAATCTATACTGAATACTTATCGGCGGCAACCCTATGGTCGCAGTTCCGAAGAATGTTTACCAGCAATGGGCATACAGCTCCTGACCGTGTGTGAACAGCACCCCCATAGGTCAGTCGCCGTTTGCGCCTTAGCTAGTGCCGCTGTCACCTTGCGGATGACAGGTAGGGCCTTCTCCAAATCTAGACCTCCGAGGAAGCCTACAATGGCGTCGATCCCTAAAGTCGTCGTTTTGACGTAACTAACGCCTGGACGTCGGTGAGAGGGTGCCGCTGTCGGAAGTGTCCTCTTCTGTCGCTGTTGGTTGGGTGCGTCGGTCTGCTTCCGCTAGGGCATCAGGAGACGTGTAAACTTCGGACATCCGCGGAAGTTGGCCGAGTGATCACCACTGCAGTTCACACACTTAGCCCGGTCGGTACGGGGTTTAGTGCAGAAACTTCGGACATCCACGGAAGTTGTCCGGGTGATCACCACCGCAGTTTACACACTTAACCCGGTCGGTACGGGTTTTGTGCATTCGCTGGAGTGGTGATTTCCTGCGCACTTAACACAGCGTGATGCCACTTTACAGCAACGCTGTGCCTTGGCAACGGTGACACTGCCAGATGCCGGATTTCCGCCTTAAGTCTTCAATGGAGACACGAAGTCAAACCACGTGCTCCACGTGCCGGATCTTCTTAAGGTCCTCCTAACAAGAAATTCGGAGCAAACGTCGTTCTCGGAGATTTCTACAGGTAATCCCCGTATAACCTCCTTAAACGTGCGTTCCGAAGGGTTTTGGATATGAGGCGGGAGGCCGTTTCGCTGTTCCGATTAACCGTCCAGAAGGCGGTGTCACCCGCAAACTGCGCAACGACTACTCCGGTTAGTGAATCTCGGGAATGTCGAATGCGAAGATAATATAGAGGATCGGGGCTAAGGCAGAAACTTGCGGTACGCCTGCTGTAGGTTGGAAAGGATCTGAGAAGGTTTTCGTTATTTTGACCCGAACTTGACCGATTGGTCAGGTTTGAGAGTAGGAGTTTGGAGAAGGGGTCGGGAATGTTGCGGTTACGGATCTTGTGCAGTAGACCGGCGTGCTAGACCCTGTCAAATGTTTGCTTAATGTCCAAAAACACAGCCAAATTGCATTGCTTGTGATTGAATGCTCTAGTGGTCTCTGTAATCAGCTTCAACAAGGGATCGTGACATGTTCGGTTGGGACGGAAGCCGAATTGGCTATTGGGAAGGAGGTCGTAAAATTCTAGGTGGTCACTGAGTCACCTGGCTAGAATATGCTCAAAGCATTTTCCGAGGCAACTCAGGAGGGTGAGGTTAGGTCGGCGTGGGGTTTGGGTATCATGACGGTGGAGGCCGATCTCCAGTCCGTCGGGAAGTGGAATAGGATAAGGCATTGGTTGTAGATGTTGGAGGGCTGGGTCGGGTAAATGACGGAGGATTTTTCGATTTAGGCCGTCATGACCTGAGGCATAGTTTTTCCCTTTTTTGAAATATGTGTGGACCTGCTCGGGCGTGATGGGGGCATAAAAAGAATTTTTGTTATCGAGTTGGATTTCAGGAAGGTTAAGGTTGCGAAACTCTTCAAGGCGACCCTCGAGGAGTTCCTTGAACCGGTTATCGAATTGGGGATCATCGGGGGATTGGAAAATGTATTGGAGAGATGATGACCAAAGAAATCGGCATTTCCTTGGTCGGAGGAGATCAGTTTGCCCTGTAGGTCGGTTAGGCAGGATTTCCTTCTGGTCAGTCTATCGAACTGTTGCCAGAAGAGCTTACCATTTCTATAATCTAGCTAGGAGGTGGCTTTGGTCCAGGAGTCTTCAGCGTGTTTTTTGGCTTCTCGCCTGATTAAGGCATTAAGGCGATTGTATTCGGTCTTGAGATCCGGGTCCCTGGATCACAAGAATTGACGATAGTTTCGTCTTTTCTCTTTGTTCTCCCAGTTCACAATGTATTCTGGGAGCGGTTTGCGGAAAGTGACGGTGTTTTTTAGTGGTACAGAGATATCACCCGCTTCCGTAATTACGGAAGTTAGGCCTCTAATGGCTCTCTCGAGATATTGGGTCCTTTGTAGATTGGGTGTAGGAAGGTTGTTGGAGATGTGTTCGGAGAACACATTCCTGTCTGCTTTTGAAAAATCCTTAATGACTGTGTATTAAGGAGGTGTAGAGGGAACTGGACAAGCTGAAGTTTTGAGCAGTAGGGGTATATGATCTGCTGTGATAGTGGTGCCTAGAAATCACTCACCATCGAAATAGTGAGCTATGGGTTCGGAAACTATGATATGATCTACTGCTGAGGCACCTAAATGTTCGAAATATCTTTTCTGTGTGTTGGCGATTCGCAAGAGCGGCAACTGCAACAGAGCGGAGGATAGCCTGTTACCCTTGCCGTTAGTTGCGGTGTCACCGAGTTGGGTGTGGCGGGCATTGAAATCACCTAGGTCGTCGGATAGGGTGTTGTGGCCGGGGGGTTATAGTATGAAATAAATTCTATAGGAGTGGGAAAGTGCACCGTCGCAGCAACGCATTCGAGATGCTGTAGGTGCCCTGGAAGTTAAAAAGGAGTGGATGGGAAACAATTTTTGATTAAGAGGGCGGCTCCGTGTTGACTATTGTTTACATAGGTGTGAAATGTGCATCTGGGTGTGAGTTTTGGTTTCCGTGGTGGAACGGTGTGTATATTGTGTGTTTGTAAAAAGTGATTAAGTAAGGGCGTTTCCGACGAACGCCTCTGGCATTAACTGTCCCTGTTAGGATATCCATTGTGGAACGAGTTAAGGATTGGGTTGGCGAATTGCATTGACCTTCATCCGCGTACCTGATACGTAGATGTTGACCCTCCGTTGCAAGAAGTTTCGGGATAGCGAGTCTAGGGTGCCGACAACCGTATCTCGCCGGTCGGGAAAAATCTGGAAGAGGGAGTGTGTGAGGATTTGAAGGAGTTCTTAAATGGATAGGGATTCGGTGTCGTGAGAGGGTTTAAGGTGGGCTGTCTTCCGAATCGGGCTCTTCAGAAGACAGGATAGGTTCGAGAGAAGCCATCTTCGACGAAGAACTGGGAAGTTCCCGCCGCTTCCGGCACTTGAAGGAGAAGGTAGGGTGAGGTTCCCCGCAGTTATTACACCTTGGGTTAGCTGAGGATTTACAGGAGGAGGATTTGTAACTTTCGCCACAGTTGGGACGTCAGATAGAGCGAGTAGGACACTCCTCAGCGGTATGCTCCACCTGCGTGCAAATGGAGCAATACTTTGGGAGAGGTTGAGGGATAAGGGGGGATTGCAACTTTAGTGTCGCCCGAACATGACAACACCGCATGCGAGGAGGTACTCGAGGGTGGTTTGGGAAGAGGTAAAGACACGGATAAGGGGTGAGGTGGTGTTGGTCGCCTTAGCGGTGATGCGAACGGCCTTCCTCACGTGTGGAAAATCGATCGCACCGAGGATCTCGGGTTCTAGGATGTCTTTATCTACGTGACGAATCACACAGGAGAATGAGGGAGCTTTAGGAGTGGTGTTGTAAGGACGGGGACAGGATAGTTGGGCAAGGGTGACGGTAGGACCACCGAAATGGTGCCGCAGCCTAAGCTGTGTACCATCCGGCAAGGGAAAGGTCTCTAGGAGACAGGTGTGGTTATGGTTAAACGTTAAGTTTGACCAGGGAAGGTTTACGGGTTTAGAGGATGCGAACAGGGACTTTTGTGTGGGTATGGATTTTGGTATATTGCGGATACAATACCTCGAGGATTGAGAGCAGGCCTGATTAGGATTAGGGAAGCGGGTGTAGGAATCACGGCAGGTACAGGTGGCTGGGAAGGTGTGGGTAAGAGGGCGGGTATGTATGCTTGTGCGAGTTTGTGTGGGGGTGCGGGTTTGTGTGATATTGTGGAGGCGGAGGAGCGTGTCGAGATGTAGGAGTGTGTGGATGAGGTAGAAATGGACGAGGCGTTTGATTGGGAGCGCGAGGCGAGGGTGTGTACGTATGTGTGTGTGTGTGTGTGTGTGTGTGTGTGTGTGTGTGTGTGTGTGTGTGTGTGTGTGTGTGTGTTGTGAGTGTAGGTGTAGGTGGACGAGCGGTGTCGGGGGTTGGGGATACAACCGTTACGGTAGCACGGTGATGACCATGATTAACCATCGGGTTTTAGAAAAAGGAGTAAAGACAAAAAATTGCTTTAAAAAAAGGCCGGGTCTCCACCAAGGTGCAGTATCACATCCGGAGCAATAAAGACTTGGAAATCAGAGACTCAAATAGAAAAAGGAGGAAAACAAGTGTTAAAATAGAACAATAAATTAAAATTAATTAAAAATATTTTTATTAAACGGCACCTCTTACCCGACGTCGATCCTGTAGTTGGCGATGGCGGTGTCCTGGATGCTTCTTTATCTACGTTCTTCGCTCCTGATGTATTCCGGTGGCTCCTGCTAGGCTGTGGCTCCTCTACTGATGACAGCTTCTTCGTATTATCTGTATGCAAGCAGTGACAGATCTAACTCCGAAGCGGCGAAGATCACGATGCCGGAACGATGAGCGTAAAAACGCTAAGTTCTTTTTTTGGAATTAAGAGATTTGTAATAAAAATCACAAGGGCTCTTACTTGAGTAGGGGCTTACGTTCGATACCGAGGTTCGAACTGCCCTGGCTCTAGGAGAAATGGAAGCAAGCTTAAATACACACGCGCACACGCTGCACGTAAGGACACGCGCGTGCATGCGCACCCACGCACGCACCCACGCACGCGCCCACCCACCCACATGACTTTGTATCACCTCGTGTTAATAACACCCTAAATACTTCAAGATAACTTTAAAATGTGGTCATTCATTTTCCTAGCTTTAACCAAATGTCGTTAAGCCAAGACGGCAGTGTGCGTGCAGGACTCAGTATAAGTCTGAGGACTTTTTGATTCAACATGTACTCCTGGAGAAGTAAGGGTTTAAATCAGCAGTATCTGTAGTTACAGCACATCCTCATAGATACCTTTAAATGGAACCACCCTCCAGCTGATTTTAATGGAACTTGTAGGTGGAATTTGTTTGCAGGAGAAAATTCTAAAACCTGCAGAGCCATACGGTATTATACATGGTATAAATAATTCCTTACGTAGGAAAAATATTTTCCAAAAATGTATAATCAATCATACTCTTGAGAAGAAATATTGGGAAATTCAGGTTACAGTGTCTTTATAACCACATACCCAAAACTGATGGGTTTTGATTGTTTAGCATAAAACAGGTTTTTTGGAAAACGTGTTCTACACGTATTAGCAAAAATCAAATGTCAAAAATAAATTCTAAACTATACTTGCACCACTGGATGAGGTATATCATGTAAATTTTAATGTAAATATAAGTAAATAAAATTGTTCAAAAACGAGATATATATTTGTCTATTCTAGTACAACAGAAAATTATAAATTTTGTTACATTTATGTTAGACAGGTGATTGCTAAACTCAAGTCTTAATTAATAAAATTTAATTAATTTAATTTAATGGTGTATTTTAAATTATACATTATATACGTTTCGTGGACGCACGCACACACCCACAGATGCACACAAGCACATATGCACACACGCACACACGCATACATGCACACACGCACGCAAGCACATACGTACCTACACACACATATTTATGTATATATATACGCGATAGTGAAAGAAAAGTCGATTGAATAACCTTCTGCACCTATGTATACGTAGGTGGGAAGGTAAAAGTATATCCCTATTTAATGTAATATCAACAAACTTATGCTCACGGATATTAACAGTTGAAATGCGCTCAAATAGAATAAAAGTAACAAAATATTTCATGCCAAATATTTTTTATATTTTTCCAAACAAAGGTGTAACACTTCTTGAATGCATAGTTCAAAAGTAATATAGTTTCAACCAATTATGTTATTAGGAGTACAAATGAAATTTTGCATGGTTTTTGCCCCTATACAGTCATGTTCACAAGTAACATCATCATCTCATTTTAATATGATACAGTTTAAAATAATACCTTGTCCTCATAAAATGCAATTTTTACCGCGACGTTTTAGGTGCAAGGTTGTTCCTTTTTGACGTTCGAAAATAATAGTAGTTTATGTTAAGTGTAGAAACTAAACTTTGTGTTTCACGAATCCGTAAGTAGAACACCAAAACTTAAATTCCTTTTTAATTACATTTGATGCCTTTTTAATGCCTTTTAATGGACTTTTGCGAGAAGAATGCATCATTTCAAATTAGTTTTTTATTCTACTATTATTCGCCTAAGTAGATAAATGCGCCATAAGGTATAATTTTTTTACGTTTAAAACATTGTTAGTTCTTTATCATTTTGATAATAATTAAAGATTTTAAACTTAACATTCGGTTGTTACACTTAATGGTAAGAAAACAGAACATAGAGAAACAGAAAATAAAGGTAAAGCCTGTTTTTGATTTTGGTAATACAAAGGTTAATACACTTTAGCGACTTATTTTCAAAGATCACGTTAGACAATAGTCCCATCAGATTCTTCAAAGACAATGATCAAATAACATCTTGGAAATGTCATTTAGAAAATAGAAAGCAACAGTTAAAATAGAACTCAATTAAAATTGAATAAAGGGATTCTGGTTCTTTGGAAGGATAAGCTTGCTTTTTATTAAAGGAATATCGCTCATTTTTCTTTATAAATTATCTATCAAAAGCGAATACTTTTAAAGTTCGCTAAGAATATAAAACTAACATATATTTTCCAACACGTTTGAGGAGGAACGGATGCCTCTTAGCAACACGTACTGTCAAGCGACCATTAGTTAGGACATAAGTGTAGCACATGTGGAATTTACACCCAATCATTCTTTAAATATTTTTACTTATAGTGTTAGAAATAGAATGAAGTCGAATCAATACGAAAAAAATCGTACTTATACTTATCGCACAAATTCTATTGCTATGTAATACAATATTGACTTTTATGCAATATTTCAAATAAGTTGATGTGAATTTGAATGGTCAATTGTAATACTTATTGTATTAAATATTACTAGTAAAGGTGCCAACACATACTCTATTAAAGTTCAGAAAGACTTAATCAGTAATCGTCCAAAATACTAAATTTTAGGTAATATTTGCTTTATTTCAATGAAACCTTTCGTATAAATTTGCTTGACTTCGATGATGATGATATAATGTGATAAATAAAGCATAAAGATGTTAACTGTAGGTCGATAAATACAGCTCAAAGCACATCAAATCTTAGATCAGTCAGTTTTACTGAATAAGGACTTATTTGTACTATATTGTAATAAAAGTTAACAAAAAAAAAAACGTTCTATGTTTAATTCATTTAATTTAATTTAATAAAGGTGTTGAAAGTGCTTGTTGTGCAAGAAAAAGTATTGGAACAGTTTCATAAAATAGCCCTTTCAAGCTTCTATAACGACAATTTTGAATGGCATATTGATAGGGTAATATGAAACAGGAAGCGTGTGATATTTGTACTGTACAGAAATATAGAATATTATTCAATAAACCTGTTTTAATAACATTATCATTATCTAGCCATTTCAAATCAGTCTTCTCGCCCCCTTTATGTACTACATTTACTGCAGTTGCAGGAATCGCAAAAATTATACCATAGGGGATGATAGTGAAGTACCAAGATCTGTAAGTTTTGCGAGTGTCTCAATGTAAGGACGTTCCCAAATTAATTGTAAATGGTCACCATCTAGAAAAACCTTTAAACGTGAAATTGTATTTTGAACACTAATTTTCACTTTGCATTGAAAGTTATACGTTATTATTCCAAAACATGCTCTAATCTAACTATTTATATCAGCCCCTTGCGTTTCCTGCTGGATAATTTTGTGTAAACCAAGTGAAGGGAAAGAGGCAGGGAGCATGAGACATAGGAATCCTTGCAGTAAACACATGGTTTATAGCATAAAACATTACTTCAGAATTAACACTCACTCTCAAATAAGTAAACTAAAATTTAATTTTATAGTTGGCTTTATACGTTCCTTAAACCGTTATATTAATACCAGGCTGATGTTTATGTTTTAATTATTCAACTTTGACAAAATTGTTTACAACATCTTTAACAAATATTACTATTGACGAAGATAACTGTAAGTGTTATCGAAATGTTTAGATTGTATAATTTAAAATACACCATTAAAAAAAAACAAAAAAGATGAGTATTTTATTATCAGCAATATATATATATATATATATATATATATATATATATATATATATATATATATATTCACACTACAATCGAGAGTTTTCGGTGAAAGGGCGAGATGTAAACATGCCTGAATAAGATATTTGTCAACTTGGAAAATTCATAAGCCTTGTAAAATTGTTTAAGTAAGCACATTAAATGTATTAGAATCCAAAAACAATATACGTATATATATATATATATATATATATATATATATATATATATATATATATATATATATATATATATATATTGAGATGGTTAGAGATAAGTTTAATACAGGGGCAAGAGTAAACAAGCTTTTATTCTTTATAGTGGGCAAATTTATATATACTGGAGAATAGATACACTGCGTTTTAATAAGTAAAGTAGTAGACGCGTGAGAGAAATTGATTTTGATTTAACGAAACAGGCTTGGTGGAAGTTGCACAAGTTTGTTTATTCATAAAAAGCATTTGGTTATATAAGGAGCATGTAAGGAAGGTCAGAAGGGGTGATATTTGTGAGTACGATTAAGTTCGTAGAACATATTTCAATAAATTTACAGTTTATTCAAATTATTTATGCAATTTAGAAACTTTACAGATATTTATCACATGAAGTAGGTTTATAATAATATGTAGAACATGTTTCGAGTTAGTTACAATATATAAACTTTAAGAAAGGGTTATGATACGGACACGGTTTAGTTTTAATTCACAGACAAAGCGTACAACAAGTGCAGGAGAAGTGGTAGTGCGTCGTAAACATTAATCAGAACATGAACAACATTTCTACATTGGGATATTTAACATAAAAATACTTTTTGTGTGCATAATCTGCATAAGTGTGTTAAACAATATGGACTTCTGAATTGACAAAGTTTTAGACTATACAGTGAAAGTAAACAGTATTGATGTTAAAGACAGTTATAGCTACATCATAAAATAACATTTCAAGTAATTTGGACGTTGTAAACGCAAGTTATGAGTAAAATTGTAATAAATTAGGTTAAATATTAATTTTAAGGATTTTGCAAATTTATAGTTTTGTAGGATAATTTAAGCTTAAAATAAATTATAAGAGTAATTAATAGAAGGTTTCCCTCGTTTTCATAAAGAAATTTACAATGTACAAGGTATATGAACATAAAATTAGAAAAGTGGGGTTAACTACCTAAATTTCTAATATGAAAAAGGAATTTCTGTTAAAATTAAGTTATATGATTTGAAATAAATGTGTTCTGATACAGTTTTTCGTGTAGATTACGAATATGTAATTAGTTTAGGTGTAAAATATAGATTTTCTTAGATATAAGTAAAATTAGATTATAAATTGTCAAATTGCAAGTGTCGAAGCAAACTAGGGTTTGTGAGATATCGTTTTATGCGGAATTTTGCCCTGATACCGAATCTGTTTTCAAAAAGTATATCCGACTTATTCTAAGAAAGTTATAGCATAATTTGTATTTTAGTTAAGTTAACAATTTTGTTTAGACCAATCAGAGGCTTAGATACTTTGTGTGTGTGGTACAGAAAAAGTTGAAATTTTGGTAGCTAACAGAAAAGTATAAAAGGAATTACTCCTGATTTCTCGCTCTCTTGCTTTTTTTAAATTTTTATGACTAACAAGTAAAAGTGTTAATAGTGTTGGTGTTAACATGTAAGTTTTAAGTTGCGTTAATATTATCGGATATTTGAAACGCGGTCAGTGAAGAGTCGAGACCTCAGTAACAATTGTTTTTAACCTACGATTAAATTTAAAAGTTAGGTTAGCGATATAATTGTCGATTATAATAAATTTGTTTCGATTCGATTACGTGTTCATATTTCAGTTGATGTGTTTTTTTTCATGTTAATAAAATTATTCAGTTCTCTGAATTTGATGTTTATTTTTCTGAAGCGATGCATAGTTATTAACAAACTAAATTCCATAACGGGATCTAAAACAAAAGTGAAAGTAATTAAAATTTATGTGAACATAAAATCCAACTTTAAAATCGAAAAATTTTATAAACATTTAAATCAACATATAACTAATATACGATTTAATACACAGTTCTTAATTGAAACTACATAAGCAACTTTACGTAACATTACAATTACCACCAACAAAGTGGAATTGGATGAAGTATGGAAATCTATGCATCACCATTATGAACAACAGAGCAGTATCATCGGCTACACATGGGAAGAAATCTACCCACGATAATAATATGGAACCAGCCAAATGTAAACACCTTTGGAAATATGCAGATGAATGAAATTTTATTATCATAGCCCATTAAATCGTTTTGATTATTCGTTCGATTTCCTGTATATATGTGTTTATTGTTTATACGTGTCAATATTTGTGCGACAACATGGTATAAATATTTGTAAGGTAAATGAACCAGTTTTATTATCAACCTTTCAATTTTAATTTTAAACAAAACATAATAGAACTCACATATTTAAGATCTTTTATTGACATTTTTGACAGGCTGCATTTTAATTCATTTAGGACGCTATGCATGCGTTATTGTGCAGGTTTAACTAAGGTCTGTTTCATATACCATCCAATTATTATAATTTGCAATTTATTTCACAAAGAACATTTTTATATTAAAAGTAAAAATTTTCATGATTTCACGATTACATTTAAACGCAATCAAATTTACATCAAAGGTTAAATTATGTTTATTTTATTTGCCAACAAATAAGCGATAAAGCTAATTGAACTCTATTCCCTATATGAGATAATTTGAGCTAGTTCGGTGCAGTATAAAATTTGATTACTGAGATATTAATTACAATTATATTTATTTTTTTAATTATTCAGCCATTTCAATATATATATATATATATATATATATATAAATTTTGAAAACACAAGAGTTCAAAGATAGTCACAACACTTCCTAATGATCACCAATGACCATCTACATGAAATAAGCTTTGTTTTAATTTGCTTAGTATGTTTATTTATCGTGATTACTGTCAACGTAATACCTAATACCTGTTTTGAAAGCATCAATTGATTTATTAATACTAATTGCAACAGAATGTTCACTACGTACATCAGTTCCTTATATTTAAGAATGCTATTCCAATTTAAAACGTTCATTGAAAATTTTTATAAACCAAATTGCATTAAGTCTTTATCTTTAATGTCAATGAACTCCAAAACAAGTCTTAATGTAGCTGAAAATTTAGTGGGCAGCTCGTCTTAGTTATAGGTCATCCTACCTGGCGAAAGGACGTGCAAGGGACGTGGACACTTTCCACCGGTAACTCCGCCGTTGAGTGCTATCAGTGACGTACGCAAAAGCAATATAATTTTTGTTTAAATTGCCAATTATTTTAGAAATTTATGTATACATTAATATAACATAACTATAAGATAATTAAAATACCTACATCTATTTCGTACGGAATTGTAGCTGCAGAAATCGTTATTCACAGTGATCAAGCAATGTATAAATTGAAATAGTGACAAACGGTACCTGCGTCTCTGTACTACTGTAAAACGAGATCGTAATAGGATTACTCTCAGCCTAAATGCTTTAAAACGGCTCATATAGACCCCTGCGCAACGCACTTAATGAATACATTTGCAATACTAATCAATACATAACATGAACTATAAATTTTAAATGACTTCAATAAAGAAAATGTACGTAATATTTTTAATACATATATTTTAAAAATTAAAGCGTCCCATGGTTCACGTAAATCATATAAATAGTTTTTAAATTTAAACCTCCCATCAAACAATGTACATAACCGACACTGGATGAATACGAAACTGCGTTATAATATATATTATGCACGATTACATTATGATTATAACCAAGTTTCTTTGCTGTAACCGTCTTTTTGGAGCACGTTATTATACTGTAATAAAATGTCAAAAATTGAAAACTATCAGTTTATTTAAAAATATTTACAATACAATTATTACAATTAGTAATGTTTATGCTAAGTTGTACAATTTCTAAATTTCATTTAACTTATTTCGGGAAATATCTCAGTTATAGCGTCTAAAACTAACTAAACCAAAACGTCAATTTGTCAAGGAAATATATTTCTTTTGCAAACAATAAACGTTATAATTCGTTTTAAATATTCAATATATTAATCGTGCATAAAATTTTGTATGCATTACGGGCATTACTGATCTAGCTCTAAGCCTCGCGCTAACGTAGTCAGGATCTAAATAACCCCTCGGACCATAAAAACCTCATTATATCCTTAATACACAAATAATTATTACGTAACTCCATAATGAAACCAAAATAGGTTACTATATTCAGCCACTAGTTACAAAAACAATAAACAAAATCAGGAACTGACAACTAGTTATACTTCGATATGGGATACTCTATTTCGTTTTTTGTGAGTACTTCACTATTACTTTGAAGTTGCTCAAAGCAGAAAAAAGTTTGCTAACGGCATGTAGTTTGCTTATACGACACCGGCTGTACGTATGTACACGAAGTATTCCTTAACTCTTTCCTAACTCAATAATTATATCATTGATCGATACTTGGTTTAGGTATTTACAAAGTTTTATCCTGTAAAGGTTTATTTTTCGAAATATTTTCCATTTTATAGAGATTGTCAACACTACAGTCTGATGAAGTGTTAAAATTTAATTTTACATTGAGCTCTTATTTACGAATTTATACTTCAATTAGTTTTTAGGTACTTTATACTTAATGTTTATGCCACATCGATATATATGTAGCTCAACCTAAGCTACTGAATTTAACTTTTAGGTTCGACCGCACTAAAACCTGTACATAGGTTCACGTCGTCCTTCCTTTGAATTTGAATTTGACCAACAATAAGATGCCACATCGATATATATGTAGCTCAACCTAAGCTACTGAATTTAACTTTTAGGTTCGACCGCACTAAAACCTGTACATAGGTTCACGTCGTCCTTCCTTTGAATTTGAATTTGACCAACAATAAGATAAGGAACCCGAAACGTCAGCAGCGAGAAGTAATGTCACCGCACCCCTATGAAATGAAAAGATTTGAGAAAAATATATTAAAGAACTATAGTTTTATTTATTAAGCACAGATTCTGTTATGTAACTTCTATCACTCTGCTTATACTTCAATAGCTTATTTCGTAATAATTAGAAATTCGATACCATTGATTTACTTCATTAAAACCGTGAAAGCGTTAATGCATCACGCAACAAAATGTTCAAATCTGCCATATTGCTACCAAAAGAAAATGAAGAGATCTCTTCTGTTAACGTCGATTTAGATCATTAAATTCAGTAACGTGAGATTAAAGCAGTGAGTAAGTACATTATTCTCGAAATTGTTATTCGACGTTCAATTATTTATAAAATACCATTTTGCGCGAATTCAATTTTCATAAATAGATACTCGTCTAGTAAACCATGTTCTAACGTGATTGTGTTTAATTCGCACTCTCCGGTCAAAATTAGTTTAAAATTGTATATTACACATATCTATTTGCCAGTTTGAAATTTAGTTTCAGACACCTTACACGTACATATAACGCGCTACCACAGTTTTAAATTTTTCTAAAATAAGACGAGGTATAAGTTAATCCGATCTGACTGTGGTCTCAGTAATCTTAATACACGTCAATTCAATTTTGAAAATATTTAATCCCAATTACCCTTAAAAATAAATTTATTCAAAGCTTAATTAAATTTTGAGACATGCACATTGTCGTAAACTTATTAATAACACCCTGTATATGCATAAAATCAAACTAATAAGAGGTTATCTGGATACTTTCTAATTTACCCTCTTAACGCGTAGACCAATATTTATAACTGTCATTAAAAATCTGATATAAATAGATATCACCCAATTTGGAAAAATAATAATTGGGTCTAATAATTTTTCACCATAAAACATGAATTACTATATTAAACCTTAAATCAATGCTATTTGAGTTGTTATTAAACTGTATTTAAACATTTGCAAGCATGAATGAATCGCTACAACTCAAATCTGAAATTTTGGCTTAATAAATAAATTGTTATCAGTATTGTGTATTCATAATCGATCTGACTACAAATAAACAATTTTCCGGCCAATAATTTGATTGTTTTTAAATAGTGTAATCCTTTAAGTAGCTTAACACAAGGAAACAATGAACTCTTATAATATTGATTCTCTTTTAAAACTTTAGACTGTAGGAATAACAATTCAAACAAACAACAAAAAAAAAAACAAAAATAAGTTATTTAATCGAACTCTAATAACCAATTTTGCAAAACTATTTACATAAATTGCTTCCGGCAAGCGACACATACAAAAACATTTCTTATAGATGAAGGTTCCTAAACCTTATAATCTAAAGATATAATAGCGGATAATGGAGATTGGTTATCCTTAATAACTGAATGAAATTAACAATATGACATCTTTAACCTCTCCACCATTTAAAAAAAAATAAAAATTATTCTTAAATATATAAATTCCGTAGTTCTTTATGAGGTACAGTGTGGTATCCACTTGAGTTAATTTTCTCTCATTAATATGTATGCACACTCGTCACTAGTAACTTAAATGACCGTGTTCATTCCGCCTTTAAATGCATATAAAAATTTGGCAATCTGACTTATTAAATACTCCTCAGACAAACAAGTGTTTGTCACAGAATGTTTTCATTACACGTGAACACTGATTCTTTAACTGTCTATAAATAGTCGATTTAGTGCTGTTAACAATTATACACATATTTAAATCAGTAACTCTAATGTCCAATACAGTTTAACTTAATTCATACACGCTTAAACACGCCTTTATTTAGTCACATAAAGAATCACTTCAGGATCCCTTTTGGATCACGCGGTTCTGTTTACAAAATACTTTAAACTTAATCATAGTTGTTTCAATACTTTAAATTTGGAAAACAATAGTATTTCCAATTCTTAATTAATCACTTCATTTGTAAATGTTTCAATACTTCATCGTCAAAATGGGTTTTTGCAGTAAACTAATATACACTGCGACAGATTATTTACAAATAAAAACCAGCATAGATCGTTACAATACACACGCCCGCGACCACCCTCTTAAGTATAATTGTGAGCCCGAGTGTCTTGTGCTGTACCCTGTCACTTTCTCCCTTATATACCGGTGGTCATATTTATCTCGCTCAATTCAAAAACAGCCTATCTCAAAAGAGTTACAAATGCATGCCTTCGCCGGGCGAGCAGGCGGGAAACGGCTCCAACGCAAACGAAACTAGAAAACCATTGCCACCTTGAAATTTTTGTAAATTCCTTGGAACAACCAAATTTCAAACTCAAATTCATTCCATATACTGTCCAGATCTAGATTCAACTTTTTATAAAAGTCTCATATGTGCATGAGATTTCCTTTAGCACCACTTAGCAAATTCTAACACCATATACATACATACTCCTATTCTACATTTTAATACAATATCAAAATATCACAATTTCACAGGCTATCCATTTACAAGAATTTTGGTCTCGCATTCGTCAACATACAGTGGCTAAATGCGGTAGCATTCATACATTATCGTCTCAAAGGTGTGTTACTAAAACCTTATTTCTCATTCAAATTTAATACTTTCAGCTTATAAATCTTTATACAACATTTAAATAATTTGTTACATGGTACTCAGCACATTACTAAAATTCCAGTGACGCAGCATTTACACTAATTTACATTACGTACACATAAAAAAATATTTCTCGTGCGAACTCACGTTCATATACCATCGAAAACATGTTCTACGCACAACACAAAACACCTAGTGCGTCAAAATAACCTCAGACGTTTCGTTTTACCTGTTTGTTATACGGTGGAGAACCAGCATGGACGAAAACGGGAGTGGCTGATTTAAATCATTTCAACGACAAAATTAAAAAGCATGAATATACAACCGTACACTAGAATAATGTTTTGAATTTGTCAAATATGGCCATTATGTTTGATTCGGAATACAGAAGATCCATCGAGCAACATAAAGAAAACGTTTCCAAAAATACATACGTTTCAGAATAATTGTAAACTGCATTCGTTTTTGTGGTGGTTTCAAGTTAGCACTAAGGAGTCAACGCGAATCAACGGATTCTTCTAACTCTGGTGAGTTTGGCGGACTAATAAATTTCAGTGCTAGATTAGACGAAGCTATGAGAACGCATCTAGAAATATTTCGTTTGGAACAACACACAACCTTCCAACCTACAATACGGAAATCAATTGAAATGGAATAATTTTAACAATAATCTTTGAAGATAATTATGCAACCTCTTTTTTAACGTGGTCATAAGGAATATAGGCAACATTGTAATAACCAAACTTCATTCCAGATAGAGGTTAATATACAACATAGGTGCTAACTTAAAACAAATTCCAAAGCCTCCCGCTTCTGTAAAATGTTGATAAGGTAGTTTAAGCATTTTAAATCATGGTTTAAATTTTCTTCAAAAAGTATGATTACTTTTTCCTATAAAGTTGATCGTTTTTATATATTGAAAACCTTTGAAATAATAACGCGACGTGGAAACACAAGTAATAGACCTGTTTAAGGTATATTTATATATTTATATATATACAGGGTGTCCCAATAGTGCGTATTCGGTCGATAGCTCCTTAGCCATTAAACTGAGAAGATAAGTTTAAATACGAAAGTTGTCTATTTTTATAAGCTGAATAATCTAAAAATAGTTTGGTTTCTACAGGGTGTAATACAAAAGCGGTACAATATAGAACTTTTGATTTTTAAATAGAACACTCTATATATTATTTTATTTTTCGATTCTCATCTTTTTTATAAGAATTACTTACAAGTTAAATCTTATAGTTTTTGAGATATTTGCAAAGTTAACTAAAAACTGACATATGTAGTAATTCAAGTAGTCGTATCTCAATTATTTTTAAAGATAAAAAATAATCTTTGGTGCAGAATTTATTCATACATGAGCTTACTTTAATCTATTGTTAAATTGGATTTCAATATACACGGTGTTCACAAAAATTAATTCAATAACATAAATTTGAAAATGCTATATCTTCATTTTTTTAAATGGCACCCCTATATTTTTTTAATGCCTTATCTTCGTCTATTAATCGGCTTTCATTTCTATTACATATGTTCTATACCTATCTCTAATACTTTCGGAGATATTTAAGTTTGTTAAATTTTTTTCGTTGATAACACATGAAGAGCAACATTAGTCGGTCAAAGCAAGCTGTGGATACATAAGAAACCAAAAAATATTAACTGAAATACACACACTTAA
Organism: Vesta saturnalis; assembly: GCA_036346205.1. Lineage (NCBI taxonomy): Eukaryota > Metazoa > Arthropoda > Insecta > Coleoptera > Lampyridae > Vesta > Vesta saturnalis. Next base: position 478,947 of record JARFJB010001943.1, read on the forward strand.
AATTATAATAAATGTTCAATGTGACCACTATTTTGTTGCTGGCAAACATGAAGTCATTGAATAAACGACAAATTTACTTTTCGTAACGTGGAAACATTTATATTTTGAATGACGTCTCTAATTCTTGTCTTCATATCATCTACAGTCGTTGGAGGAGTTTGATAGACTTTTTCTTTAATCCAACCCCAAAGAAAAAAGTCCAACTTTGCAGTCAGGCCATCTTGCAGGCCAGGATATCGGCCCTCCTTTTCCAGTCCTTTTGTTTTTAAACTGAATATTTAAATAATTTCTAACGTTTCTGCTAAAATGCGGAGGAGGGCCATCTAATTGCAGCCACATTTCTCTAAGGGTTTCATTCCCGCACCATTATCTACCTAATTCTGGACGTTCGCACTATGTTTGATTTCTTTCTCCAGACCCACTTTTACAATAAACACACTCGATACAACCAAAAAATGGTTCAATCCACATTCCGATCCGCGCATTACTTTTGTATCTCTCCTCAGGTAAGTACTTCATCATACACTGTCAAGTCAATCAAACTTTTAATTTCACCTCTTTGTCATGTATAAATATGCACATCTTTATGTTTAAACCACGTATTAGATACAAACAGGTTTCTATTCACATAGATGTTCGCCAGGCGTTGACCATTCTCATTGACTGTTTGGACTCCGAACTTTCCTAGAACGCGTTCAAATGGTATGTTCTCTCTGTACACTCACCTATCCATTCATATCTCCCAATATCACCACTTTCGTTTGGCTTACATACGTTCAACGCGTTCTCTACATCAATCAAGAAGTTCTCCCACTCTTGATCTCTTTCTACATTCACGGTGCATAGCACGCAAAGAGAAGATTTTCACTTTCATTCCAACTCACATTACCCAGGGGGAAACCAATTCGTACTGTTTAACAAATCTGTTCGCTCTTTCACTCACGATCACTCCAACTCCGTGTGCGCCATGCACTTCAGTCTCAACTCCTGACCATAGTGCTAGGCTGCCATCCTTCATCTCCACAGCATCCTTTCCTTTGCGTTTTGTCTGCGATACACACAGAATATCAAGCTGTCTTTCATACATTACATTAGCAATTTCAAATTCTTTACCATGCATACCTCTAACATTCCACATACCACCAACTCACCATTCATTTGTTGCACAGTCGTCAGCAGCGGGGCCTGTATATATCGACCATGACCGCCCATTGTAGCCAGTTCATATATATATATATATATATATATATATATATATATATATATATATATATATATATAAATATATACATATATTGCTTACATCGTTTTCAATCACATATTTAAATTAGATTGTTCCCTATGCTATTATTAGTGCTCGTGCTACCTACCGGACTTGCTATTATTTATCTGCGACCAAATGATTTAATTATTTTTAATTTAGATTTAGAGTTAGTTTTTTGTTTATTCGATCAACTTATTTATTTTTATCATTGAAACTGGTAAAGCGAATTCTTATGACAATGGTTATATTTGTGTTTTGTTATAAAAAGGGGGTTTATGGTAGGTATATAACATTAAGAAGGAACTGACTGCTTACTTCAATCTTAAGCTGTACATTCTTTTATAAATCACATCCGGCATGCTTTGAATTTTTATACTACTGTTACAAATACGTATTTATGATTGTTTTATGTACCCCGGGCTACCGTGGGGATAGAATAAGTGACTTCATTAGTTCTCTATATTTTTATGTTATTGTACGAGTTTTAACAATAGTTAATAGGAACCGTATTTTTTCATATAACTTCAATGCAATAGTAATCCTAAATACCATTTGCGCGCCATTCCACACAATAACAAAATTCTACTGGTTCCATTATTTGTTTATCATTAATTCAAATTTAGAACTTATTGATGTAACAATTATTGTAATCACAAAAATGTACGTGTTTGAGTTTTTTATTTGTGTATCTACTGAGCCATTTCATGCGTTAAAATTGTCTGAATTTGATTAATATTATTATTTGTTTATTAATATTAAATTTAGACCGTTAGTTTATAAATCTGTTCAAAAAATTCACCCTTATCGTGCACTAATTATTGTGTTAGAAATTGGCATTTTTTACCCGCACATGCTTCACTAACCGAAGGTAGAAGTCCGTTCACTTTCACGACCACTATGAATTGTGCATAATGTAAATTTGGACTATATAGAGCATTAAAATCAAATTTAACACATTTGATCGTTATTCTAAGACTAACACTACATTAATTTGTATCAGAAGGTTTCAGAGCACGTGTTTGCAACTATCACACAAAGGATTAAATTTTAGACAGTTATTACTAAAATGAACAATTTTCTGTGATCTATTATTAACACTATTTGTTATCAAAACCGAATTTGTTCTCTCCAATAGTGGTGATTCCATCAGTTGTGACACAGTATTCCGTGTTCCATGTGGTACAGCGTGCTTTTCCTTAAACGTCGCGTAATGCATTTGAAACGCAAACAATAAGAGACAATGCATATTCTAAACATTATAGTAGTCACAGAGCATGGTGACAATTTTCATAAATTTGGTTAAAAGTATAAATTGTTTTAGACCTAAAATTTATTCTCTGCACACTTAAAAAAAACGGAAAATGAAAACGGAGCACAAATAAAACACGAATATTGAAGTGTGTATGTGGTACCGCAGGTGATTTTTAATAAATAACAAAATCAGAGTAATAACAAAGAGTAAGAATATGTACTAGGTGTAGATTTATTATGTCAATGTAATAACATAGTGCTTCAGTAAAAGATAAGAGTGATATATTGAAAATGCTTCCATTATTAAAGAAAAGTTAATAAGTTAAATTTTACAGTATTCGAAGAAATTTTAATCCTGTTTACAACTTTTAACATATTAGTTAAACATATTTGCATAACAAACTTTGTTGATATAGGTTACTTATTTTACGTTATTAACGTCAGAAATCTTTACAATCCAACCAACTTTGACTCTTACAAAACAACACGTAGCTGTTTCGTAATCGAAGTTATTAATTTCCACCGAAGTTTTCGATACAAGCAAGGTTTTTCTCCCTTACCTCATTACTCTTTCTGAAAAACTTTATAATGAGTTTTTTATCGTTTTTGTATGAACATAAAATGGAATTGAAATTTCTTATTTCCATTTAAAAAGAATTTTTTTGCGTATTGTTATTCTTTAAGCATCAATTAACAATTCGTAATAGGATCAAGAGTATTTTTCAGATTGACATAAAAATTTTATTCCTTTTTCTTAAAATGAATTATGTACAGTCTAAATTAAATCCGCCTATTACTTTTGATCGACTTCTGTAGGTCCTGAATACATTTTTTTACAAGTAAACACTTTTATACACAAAATGAAAGACCTATTAACGAATCGGAAGATTCAAAACGAAGGAAGTCTTATTTCATTTTATTAAATGAACCATTAGGTAATCGTATAAAAAGACAAGTTAACATCGTAACATTGATTGACATCAAATGTATTTTAGGCAAGCAGATTTGTTGTTCTAAATTTAAAAGTTGAATTGGAATTTCCTACTGGTAAAAAAATATATATAATGTAATGAATTAACGATAATAATATTTCTGTGATCGATTTTTACTTTTTGCACAACTATTTATATTAGTAATGTTAATTAATGTTAATCACAATGCTCGTAAACACTTAAGACATAGTAAATTTGAACCTATTCATAAATTGTTGGGATTCTGTGAATTTATTATTTTTATGGTATTTCTACTACTAACGCTTATAATCATTTAAAACTAATGATATGAGGGACAAGCTACAATTATTTAGAATAGAAAGATTGATACAAGTTTTTAGAATTTTTATTTTAAATATGGTCAAAGTAATTGCCATTTACAATAATGCACTTAACTATTCTCTCCTTCCATAGTTTAAAAGCGTTCAACCAGCTGCCTTTAGGGATACTATCAAGAAAACACTTAACGGCGATGTCAATCTCTTCTTCTGACTGGAACCTTTTCCCTCTCAAATGTTTTTTGAGCTCAAAGAATAGCCAGAAGTCACTCATCGCCAAATCCGGTGAGTAAGGAGGATGTTCTATAATTTTGATGTTGTTTTCCGCTAAATACCGAACAGTTGTCCCTGCTGTATGAAACGACGCGTTATCATGGTGTAACATGATTCCCTTTCTTGGCACTTTACTGAACACAGAAGGCAAACAATTTTCAACATTCCATTTAGCGGTATCTGTCTTCTGATCTTCTAATTTAATTGCGGCCACCAAACCCGTACTTCTAAAAGATACTGCGTACATAACTTTTTCCATTGCGCGTTGTTTTTTCACCATAGTAGGGGTTTCCTCATCTTCATCTATCCAGATTCGGCTTTCTTGGCGAGTGGGAATATCAAAAAACGGTATGTACGTTTCATCGTAAATTACAATTTTAGAAATAATTTGATGGCCTCCAGCATTCAACATATTTAAAGTTTGTTGGCAAATTCTAACACGTTCTGCTTTTTGTAAATCTGTCAGATGATGGGATACAAACCGAGTTACAACCTTTTTCAAATGTAAATGTTCGTGCAATATTAATCTCACTTGCGAGGATCAAATCTTCAGGTTGGACTCTATCATCGCATAGGTAATGCGGTTGTCCTCTTCCACCACCTTCTTCGCCGCAGCAATGTTTTCGGGGTTAACAGAAATTAAAGGAGGGCAGCTCCTTTTCTGTGTACCACCGAGTTGCAACTTCGTTCAAACTCTTTATACAATCTATAAACAGTAGCTGATGATGGTGCGAGAACCCCAAATGCCGACTTTAAACTTTCCTCATACTCATACGCGCTCAAGCCTTCTTGAAATCATAGTAAATCATTATCCGAAAGTTCTCTCGAAATAATTCCATTTTTTCGATAACAGAAGCTTATTCTATGGAGTATTTCTCAGACACTATTCAACCGAATTGCACAATTTATACTGCAATTGACCGATAAAATAATGCACTATTTAATAAACAACAATTTGTTTTGCACAGGTAACTAGATTTTTCAATTCTCAATAATTGCAGCTTATCCCTCGTAATAATTCTCTATATTCAAGTAAACAATTTCAACATTATGATGTAAACCTAATAGGTTTCATTCTATGAGCATATTGGACAAGTTTGATTCTTATAGGTATATATCAACCCATTTATTTAACTAATAAGTAGACGATGTAAAAAACCAAACATACTACGTTGCGTTAGAAAGCAGTCTACAAGGCAAAGGCAGAACGTCACATGTACCGGGTGGCCAGATAAGAAGTGCTTTTTCTCTGAAACTATTCGTCGTAGAGAGTTGCAGTAAAAATTTTTATTACTAAAGTGGCCAAAAAAAGACTGTGGAATATATTTTCAAATTTGCAAGATGACCGTCAGAGGGCGTAACCGCCATCCTAAACTTTTAAAGTGATTTTTATACTGAAATCCACCTAGTAAATGTACCAAAAAATTATATCCTTTTTAAAGCTCAGCTTTATTCGAGTAATTTTTGTTTGACGTATCTATTAAAATAAGGTGTCAGGGGGGGAGGTGATTCAGCAATTTTTTAAATAAACAGCTATAACTCCTAAACGACTGGACTGATTTTAATAAACTTAGTCTGGTTGGAAAGAGCATTTAAGGCTCCCTAAAATCCATCTTATCTGTAATATGTCTAATTTTTGATGTAATATCAGAAAATTGCAAAATTCTCTACAAAATTAAATGCAACAATATGATTTTTTTTTTGTAAAAATGAGATGAAATCATCCCTAAATAGGTTAGTGAAAATCGCATCTCGATATCTTATTCATACCCTAAAATATTGAAGAAATAAAATTTAATTACTATAAAATTTGAAAAAGTAGATATTACACCGGTATTAATTCTTATTTATTTGTATGTTTTCAAGATTCAATGAAAAATTTCATCATTTTATAATTTTATAAGAGTTTGCATAATTTCAAAAATAATATGATAATATTTATTTTTGAAAGGTATTATTCCAAATTTGCCGAATTCTTTTTATTAATTTTATTTGTGGCCCTAAAAAGGACTGATTGTACTTAAGTAGGCATTAAGTAGGCATCAAGTACCTACTTAATGCCTACTTAAATGCTCGAATTGTCTCCCATCGACCTCGATGCATTGATAGGCTACGAATGGCCTCTCGAATTCGTACTTTAATGTCGTCTCTCGTAGTTGGAGTTTTTTTTTCTAATATTATATCAAAAAACGCGCTCCAGCGGCATCACTAAAAATTAGACATATTACAGGTATGATGAATTTGATGGAGCAATAAATGCTCTTTCCAACGAGACTACGTTTATTAAAATCAGTTGAGTCGTTTAGGAGTTACAGCTGTTTATTTAAAAAATCACCTAATCACCCCCACAACTTTATTTTGATAGATTCGTCAAACAAAAATTACTCGAATAAAGCTGAGCTTTAAAAAGCATATAATTTTTTGGTACATTTACTAAGTGGATTTCAGTAAAAAATCACTTTAAAGGTTTAAAATGGCGATTACGCCCCCTGGCGGTCGTCTTGCAAATTTCAAAATATTTTCCACGGTCTTTTTTTTGCCACTTTAGTAATAAATTTTTTACCGCAACTCTCTACAACGAATTGTTTCCGAGAAACAGCACTTTGCATACTTATATGACCACCCGGTATATTACGATACGAAGAAACGTTTAGCGTTATAAGAATGAAATTAGACTGGATTCTGTTACAGGGGAAACTGTCAGTAGAATTTGATGCAACAGATAAGGGAAGGGGGTGCGACAAACTCAGTGGTTAGGGGTGGGTGTGATATTAATTTGCGTGTAGGATAATTCATCAAACATAGGTCACAGTAGGGGAAAGTCATGAATGAAATGGCGCGAGTTTGTTTATAATCGAAAATATCGGGATCTAAGCACCTAAATCCAAGTGTATCGGCGTTGGTAAAAAGTCTTCCTGGTGGAATATTCACTCTGTTACTGTGGAATCGGTGACCTAATCTGAATTTGCAAAAATTCCCCCATCACTATTCTTTCCATAAGCTCCTACATCGACAGCGATAGATTTATATTCTGCATTCAAGTGCCATAAGAACAATGGAAAATATTTTATTGGGATCCGCCATTAGTGGACGTGTTTACCGTCTATTGTCCCAAGACAATTGGGAAAATTCCATGTTCTCCAAAAATCAGCTGCAATTTTCTTCCAATCACTTTCTTTAGGTGGCGACGTTTGCTCCTTCAACATTTTACTGATTACGGCTTGGCAAACTTCTTTGATTATAGGTCAAACTGTTGAATGCCCCAATCTACAGTTAAAAGCTTACGACCGCATCGTATCTCCTTTATCCAAAAACCTGAAACAAAAAAAAAACATTGTGTTTGTAGATTTGATAAAATTTTTTTAGCACACGAAAGATGGATCAGTCTGAAAGACCAGTTTCGTAGAGCTCTGAAAACTAAAACGTCTGTTTCTGGACAAGCAGCAATGAAGAAAAAAATGGAAATACGAAGACCTTTTTACTGCCATATTTTCAAGAACGAGACCCAGTATCCAATATTTCACCGGTAAATGAATCTGATGAGATAACAACTGTAGTGGATAATAAAATCGAAAATTCATGAAAGTCATGAATAAATTAGGGCCAGTTTGTTTATAATCGAAAATATCGGGATGTAAGCACCTAAATGCGAGTGTTCTACAGTAATGTTCAAAACATACAAAAATTTGCGTACCTTACGTCGCATAAACCAGGTGAATAGGTAAAATAAAAGCTTCGGTCCGGTGCTTCCTGTACAGCTTCAAAACATTTGCAGGTAATCAAAATAAAACTACGTGTTAGAGGACCAGCTGATAGGTCATCAACATTAGTTACTTTAATTCTACTTTCTCTTAATTCTTATCAGTGAGATTCTATACCTTAAAAAATTAGCAGAACAATCCAACAGTTAAATATATCCTAAATTGTTAACGTTAAAAGCTTTCCTGAAAATCAGAAACTGCAACACAAAGCCAGTGTAACCCCAAATTTATAATTAACCCATTAACGCCCAACTTCTATTTTTTCAAAAATTAAATATTTTGGTTCATAAATCAAGGTCAAATTGAATATTAAAAACATTGAAAAAAAAAGAATTACCAGGTAATCGAAATTACACCACAATTTCTCCTGACTACTTCTACTGTTTCTAATTCATCATCTTCGGCTGTCATCAAATTGGGTTCATTTACAATATCCTCCATTTCTTGTAATGTTAACGATTTTAGACAAAATAACAAATATAAACTTATACATAATAAAATACTTACCTTTTTTGGGTTTTTTAATGTTGTGTTTTTATATTATGCAATCTAAACGTTTCGATAACACTTAAAGCTATCTTCGTCAATAGTAGTATCTATTAAAATTATTAAAGATGTTGAAACAATTTTGTGAAACTTGAAACATTAAAACATAAGCATCAGCCTGCTATTAATATAACAGTTTGAGAAACGACCAACTATTGTATTAAATTTTAGTGAAGAATAACTAGATCATAAAAAATTAAATATTGTTAAACTGTCTTAAAATGACAAATGAGTACACCCTCAAACGGTGAAAAGCTAACAATGAAAAATGTCAGCCAAAAACACGTTTAACAAAATTTAATCAAGTTATGATGTAAGTGTAAAGTTGTGAAAAACTTTAATTTGAAAATGATAGAAGCATTCACAAATATAAACATGACATAGATTAAAATAATCCAGTTAAATGTACCAAAGAAATAGCCTTGTCAATAAGTACAAGTGTTATTAACAATGAAAAGCATAATGCAGAACGTTTTATGTAATTTTTTTTTTAATTTTAATTTCAACTACTTATGTTAAAAAACGAATTTGTGACCCTGAATTATTGAAGGATGAATGTAAATATTTAACAAAATCCTTACAAGATAATGGATATTCACTTACATATGTTAATAATGTTATTACACCTTCTAGACCTAACCTTAAAGAAAACCCAGTTCCTAATGTAGGTACCGCTATTCTTCCTTTTATAGGTAATGTTACAGATTTGAAAAAATCCGAATTAAATATGGCATTAGGACTGTTTTTAAACCTATCAAAAAATGAAAGAATATTTTCACCTAAAGATGTTTCAAACCCATTATCATCTTACGGAGTGTATAAGTTCATGTGAAAAAGTATACATTGGAACTACAAAACGTAGCTTTGATACAAGAAGTGAAGACGATATGAGATTTTGTACATTGGGTCAACCAGTGAAGTCTGCGGTAGCTGACCATGCTTTAAATAATCTGAATCATGACATTCAACTTGGCAATATGGAAATATTGTCAAGACAAACTCATTATTATGTTCGTTTACAACGTGCAGCTATTGAGATATATAAACATCCTAATAATTTTAATAGACAAGAAGAAAATCTCCGTTTAAATAGGTTTTGGCAGCTTATAATTAAAAAAAGGCATTATGATACGTTTTGATTTTAATTTTGAATTTCGGTATATCTAGGTTTTTCCTAGACCTTGAAGCAAATACTTTACCAATTATATATTAAATTACCACATCATTATAATTTAACATAAGTAATTGAAATTAAAGTTAAAAATTACATAAGACGTTTAACTCAATTGCAGTAAAATTCAAGTAAAGGAAATAAAAGTTCCAGTATCCTTGTACCAGCTTTTGAAAATTTCGACGCTAAAAAAGAAAAATTCAAGTGTTATTTAGACCGTTTCGAACATTATCTAGCCGTTAATACTGTATACGAGGATAATCGTAAGACAAAGCTTCTGTGTATTTCAGTTGGGTCTATGCATTACAATAGTTTATCGGCATTTTTGGGCCCAAGCAAGTCGATTAAACATCTGGCATACCAAAAGTCAACACAGAATGCAGAATTTGCAGCAACACTACAAAAAGATTTGGTTGAATGCAAATTCATGATGGATTGCGAATGTGGGAAAACGATACCTGTTGCTGAGTTATTCTTAAGAGCTCAATTTATTAGAGGCTTGAAAGATAATTGGATTCGGGAGCAATTACTTCAATCCAATATAGAAAAATTTATTGACATTTTGTCAAAAGCGATATCTCTCGAGGCATCTCGTTTCGAAACACAAGAATTTTCAAAAGCCCAATCTTCGGAATCTCCTAAAACAGTAAATAAACTTAATATGCGACGTTCTTCAAGAAAATGCAACGGAAGCAGTCGTTCGCAGTCAAATGGCAGATTGAATTCGTCGGTAGGTTTTAGATTACTTGGAATTGCGGATTTGTGTATTAAATGTGGCAAAAATAATGTTGAATGAGAAGGTCAAAAAATAACACTTTGACTAAATACCTTAATCAAGAAGAAGACTATACATTTGGACTTAAGTCCGCTTATGAAGCCAGTCCAGATAGTCAAAAATATATAGTGACAGTTGCCTAAATAAAAATGTTAACTTTTAAGTGGATTCAGATGCCGGTTTTACCTTATTTCCAGAACATAAATTTGAAAAATTGAACTTTGTAGTGCCAGTGGTAAAAACGTCAATTTATTTTCGAACATCCACAAATGACATTTTTTGTACCAAAACTAAAGTACAACAATATGGCTTCTATGGATGAGATGTTCATAATACCCATAGGCCATCCTGCTATTCTTGGCCGTAAGTGGATAAGGCATCTACGAATAGATCTACAAGGATTGGATAAAAGTTCACGAACAATTCCAAGTATTTCAACATACATAGTAAATACACATTCTCTTGAACAATTAATGGAACAGTATTCAATAGTATCCGAAGAAAAGATTGGTTGTATTGTATCCCAAATTATGTAGCGTCTTTAAAATTGCGAGCCGATGTACAACCAGTTTACATAAAACAACGCGAAGTACCATTCGCATTACGGACATAAATTGAAAAGGAATTAGATCCTTTGGAAGCAGCAGGAATAATTTAGAAAATAATAGCCAGTGATTGGCGATCTCCTCTAGTTGTGATACCGAAGAAGGATGGTACAGTTAGGTTATTTGCCGATTATAAGACGGGGGTTAATGAGCATTAGTTATCTTTAAATACCAGATTAGAAACATTGCAGATGTTTTGCACAGTTTAACATATTCAATATATATATATATATATATATATATATATATATATATATACATATATACATATATAAATATAAAATAACCTATTTATTTACATATTCCAGTCGATTTATCTAGGATCGAAATTCAACATTAACGGCAGATAAAGGGGCTTATTATATGCATTGCCTAAGCTTCGGTATTAAGAGTGCACCAGCAGAGTTCAACCGCATGATTTAAGGTTTTTAGAAAAGTAGAATCATATTTTAACGACATAATTGTGCACGGAACTACAAAGGAAGAGTGCTTAGAGAATTTTAGTGCCTATCGACAAGTCATCACGAAAATGACATACCTTTGAATAAAAATAAATGTATATATAGCTCTCAGAAAAAATAGAGTATTTGGGACATGTTATTCAGAATAATAAAATTTCGAAACGTCAGTCAAAGATAGATGCGGTCAAAATATGCCCAATCAAAGAAAAGTGGATGAAGTACGCAGATTTTTAGGGATGGTAACATATTATTCACGGTTCATCCATGATTTATCAAGTATAACTACTGCACTCCGGAAAATGTTACAAAAGAATGGTTCGTTTGTGCGGAATTCTGATTGCGAACAAGCGTTTTTACAGTTAAAGGAAGGAATTGCAAGCGCCAAAGTATTAGTTAATGGTATAGCTGCAGTTCTAAGTCACTTAACTGATAATATTGAGTAGCCAATAGCATTTGCATCTAGGACGCAATTATATTTGGAGTACAATATCTTTTTAAATACTTATTTGGTCAGCATTTTATGTTAATCACTGACAACCAACCTTTTACAAGAACATTTGAAAATATACAGTTGCGATGTCATCTGTACGACTATTACGTTATGCCACTTATTTGTTTCAGTTCGATTGCACGGTTCAATTCAAGAAAGGGAAAAGTCACGAAAATGTAGATTGTTTATCGAGGTCTACAAAAATTCAGTTACATAATTCGACTGATACTCTAATTAATGGAGAGATGTCTTGTATTTACATGGAATCGAAATTACGTCTACTGCACTTGCTGACGTACTTATACAGGAAACCGCTTGAAATCCAGTGATAGGCGAACTTCAAACAAAGTTACAAGCAAAATCGTTAGATTCGCCATACACGTTATAAAATGGAGTTTTATTTTTCAGTAACCGAACCTCAACGTCTACAAGAGGTAACACTATAAGAACTACATACAATTTACGTTGGTATTACTAAAATAAAGTAGTTGGGGACACGTTATGTCTATTGGCCAAACATAGACAAAGACATGCAGAATTTAGTCAAATCCTGCAAATGTTATTCTGTGATTCAAGCAAACCCGAAAAAGGCGTTTGTACATCCATGGGATCCATCTGAAATGTGTGGGATCGAATACATGTTGATTACGCATCATACAAACATTATAATATTTTAGTTTGCTCAGACGCTAAATCAAAGTGGATGGAGAGCAAAGTAATTTCCAGCGCACTAAATTAAAAAAGGTCTATTGAGTTACTGGAAAGTAGTAAGGCTATGTACATCCTGCGACAGGAAGTGACGTCACACCAATCAGCGATGCGAGCGAGCACTTAAGGTCCGCCCCCACCGGAAGTTTGTGGTTGGAGGAACAATGGGAGAAGGGCGTGGCTCCTACCGGAAGGAGCAATGACGTCAACCAATGGGATGCGAGGATGGGCCCCGCCCCTGTTGAGTTCCGGAAGGCGGTTGGCTCAGTAGCTACCAAAGAGACGTGGCCGCCATGTTGGAATTGTTCAGCAGCCCTGGAGTCTTCGGCGGCTTGGTATTCTTCGCCGGCCTCTGAGGGTTTCTTTAGAGGTCTTCGGCGGCTTCTGTGTGTTGGTTGCAGCCTCTTGAGTCTTCGGCGGCTTCCAGTAGGTTCTTCGCCGGCTCCTGAGGGCTTCTTTAGAGGTCTTCGGCGGCTTCTGTTGGTTTCGGTCCCGCGTTGTTGCGATGACGCAGTCTGCGGGGCCTTGCAGACATCTTGTTTGTCGCTGTTGAAGAGGAACTTTCGGTTGTAGGATAAAGCCTGAAAAAATTGTTTGCACCGGGATTCAAACTCTAGCAATTCAAGTTATGAATCTATGCATATAACCAACTGAGTTAACAGGGTTTTAGATATGAAACGTACAAAGTGTGATACAACCGTAAATATATAATCTGACGTCAGTGACTGAATGAGAATAGCTTTCCATTTGATTGCAGCATCCGCGCTTATAACACCATACATGTAATTACATTTTTACAATTAAAATACATTTTTATTATTATTTTTAAAGTAATAAGATAGCCGAAAATAATAATGTTATTTATAAATTAGAAATTTTATGTATTTGTAAACACAAAAATTATATTGAATGATAATTATTGCATTTAGTAATAAATAGAAAATATTGTTGTTGATATATGTGTGTGTGTGATACTAATAAGGTGATAAATTATAAAAAATACTTTGATGTTATGAATTAAAACTATATACATTTGTTAGAAAGCTAATTACAACAGCAATCATTATCATATGATGCTGAAAGTAATTGCATTATATTCTTAAATAATTAATACCTAAAACATTAAATAAAAATTCAATTTACATTGAAAAATTTTACTATAAAGTTTATCTACAAATAACATTCTGTAAATATTTAAGCTGACGTCATAGTGAGTGAATGGAGCATCTTTTTTAGGTTGAAAGGAGAGACGGTATTAGAAAGAAGAAAAGATATTCGGTAAGTTGAAAGGGAAACATTCCGGGCGCATTCTAAAAAATTATTCCTAATGTACACTGTATGTACTTGCATTTTACAATTACAATAGTAGTTACAGTATTTATATTTTTCAATTAAAATACAGTTTTGTTACTGTTTTGAAGTAATACAGAAACAACTTCGCGCACATTCTAAATATGATCGTTTGTTAAAATTTAATAAATAATTAATGCATTTAGTAATAAAAATTCCTGTAAATGTTCCAATTACTGCATTTGATAATAAACATGTAATTACATTTTTGACTTTTGCATTTGTGCACATTTTTAAAATTCAAATACTAGTTACAGTATTTTAAAGTAATAAAATATGATTTTCAATTTTAAATAAACAGTAAATTTCAATATAAAGTTTATCTAGAAATAACATCCTGAGTAATTCATACAAAATGACGTTACGAGAATGCGTGAAAGAATAGGTTTTCAATTATGTTTAATGCCGGCGCACATTCTAAATATAACCGTTTGTTAAAATTGAATAAATAATTAATGCATTCAGTTGCTTATTTTACACTCTTCAATATGGATCTTCTACAACACTAAACTTAGTAGGCGCAGGTAACTTTAAGCCTGTATTAAAAATTTCTAATATGGTTATTGATTACAAATATCGGCTAAAAAATATAAAAATTTTAAACACTAAATACGGTAGAAAGGTAACTGTAGAAACAGAAGCACATACTATATTTCTCCCAGAGAGGTTAAAATATACAGTTGCGATGTCATCTGTACGACTATTACGTTATGCCACTTATTTGTTTCAGTTCGATTGCGCGGTTCAATTCAAGAAAGGGAAAAGTTGAAAATATGTAGATTGTTTATCGCGGTCTACAAAAATTCAGTTACATAATTCGACTGATACTCTAAATAATGGAGAGATGTCTTGTATTTACATGGAATCGATTTTTGAAATTACGTCTACTGCACTTGCTGACGTACTTATCCAGGAAACCGCTTGAAATCCAGTAATAAGCGAACTTCAAACAAAGTTACAAGCAAAATCGTTAGATTCGCCATACACGTTATAAAATGGAGTTTTATTTTTCAGTAACCGAACCTCAAAGTCTACAAGAGGTAACACTATAAGAACTACATATAATTTACGTTGGTATTACTAAAATAAAGTAGTTGGGGACACGTTATGTCTATTGGCCAAACATAGACAAAGACATGCAGAATTTAGTCAAATTGTGCAAATGTTATTCTGCGAGTCAAGCAAACCCGAAAAAATGCGTTTGTACATCCATGGGATCCACCTGAAATGTGTGGGATAGAATACATGCTGATTACGCATCATACAAACATTATAATATTTTAGTTTGCTCAGACGCTAAATCAAAGTAGATGGAGAGCAAAGTAATTTCCAGCGCACTAAATTAAAAAAAATCTATTGAGTTACTGGAAAGTAGTAAGGCTATGTACATCCTGCGACAGGAAGTGACGTCACACCAATCAGCGATGCGAGCGAGCACTTAAGCTCCGCCACCACCGGAAGTTTGTGGTTGAAGGACCAATGGGAGGAGAGGGCGTGGCTCCTCCTACCGGAAGGAGCAATGACGTCAAGCCAAGGGGATGCGAGGATGGGCCCCGCCCCCTGTTGAGTTCCGGAAGGCGGTTGGCCCAGTAGCTTACCAATAAGAGACGTGGCCGCCATATTGGAATTGTTCAGCAGCCCCTGGAGTCTTCGGCGGCTTCCGGTAGGTTCTTCGCCGGCCTCTGAGGGTTTCATTAGAGGTCTTCGGCGGCTTCTGGTGTGTTGGTTGCAGCCTCTTGAGTCTTCGGCGGCTTCCAGTAGGTTCTTCGCCGGCTCCTGAGGGCTTCTTTAGAGGTCTTCGGCGGCTTCTGTTGGTTTCCGGTGCCGCGTTGTTGCGATGACGCAGTTTGCGGGGCCTTGCAGACATCTTGTTTGTCGCTGTTGAAGAGGAAGTTTCGGTTGTAGGATAAACCCTGAAAAAATTGTTTGCACCGGGATTCAAACTCGAGCAAGTCAAGTTATGAATCTATGCATATAACCAACTGAGCTAACAGTGTTTTAGATATGAAACGTAAAAAAGTGTGATATAACCGTAAATATATAATCTGACGTCAGTGACTGAATGAGAATAGCTTTCCATTTGATTACAGCATCCGCGCGTATAACACCATAAATGTAATTACATTTTTTCAATTAAAATACATTTTTATTATTGTTTTTAAAGTAATAAAATAGCCGAAGATAATAATGTTATTTATAAATTAGAAATTTTATGTATTTGTAAACACAAAAATTATATTGAATGATAATTATTGCATTTAGTAATAAATAGAAAATAATTTTGTTGATATATGTGTGTGTGTGTGTGATACTAATAAGGTGATGAATTATAAAAAATACTTTGATGTTATGTATTAAAACTATATACATTTGTTAGAAAGCTAATTACAACAGCAATCATTATCATATGATGCTGTAAGTAATTGCATTATATTCTTAAATAATTAATACCTAAAACATTAAATAAAAATTCAATTTACATTGAAAAATTTCAATATAAAGTTTATCTACAAATAACATCCTGTAAATATTTAAACTGACGTCATAGTGAGTGAATGGAGCATCTTTTTAGGTTGAAAGGAGAGACGGTATTAGAAAGAAGAGAAGATATTCGGTAAGTTGAAAGGGAAACATTCCGGGCGCATTCTAAAAAATGTACACTGTATGTACTTGCATTTTACAATTACAATAGTAGTTACAGTATTTATATTTTGCAATTAAAATACAGTTTTATTACTGTTTTGAAGTAATACAGAAACAACTTCCGGCGCACATTCTAAATATGATCGTTTGTTAAAATTTAATAAATAATTAATGCATTTAGTAATAAAAATTCCTGTAAATGCTCCAATTACTGCATTTGATAATAAACATGTAATTACATTTTTGACTTTTGCATTTGTGCACATTTTTAAAATTCAAATACTAGTCACAGTATTTTAAAGTAATAAAATATGATTTTCAATTTTAAATAAACAGTAAATTTCAAGTTTATCTAGAAATAACATCCTGAGTAATTCATACAAAATGACGTTACGAGAATGCGTGAAAGAATAGGTTTTCAATTATGGTTAATGCCGGCGCACATTCTAGATATAATCTTTTGTTAAAATTGAATAAGTAATTAACGCATTCAGTTGCTTATTTTACACTCTTCAATATGGATCTTCTACAACACTAAACTTAGTAGGCGCAGGTAACTTTAAGCCTGTATTAAAAATTTCTAATATGGTTATTGATTACAAATATCGGCTAAAAAATATAAAAATTTTAAACACTAAATACGGTAGAAAGGTAACTGTAGAAACAGAAGCACATACTATATTTCTCCCAGAGAGGTTAACGAAAGAGCTAACGGACGAGAAGGTGCATAGTCTTCAGCAGTGCATTGAGCAAATTGCTCTGGTTTATGGATGCGACGTAGATATTGGTAAGCTAAAATTATGGCTAAACTATCCTTCATTAATTATACAGGTAAGTCATTAATATTATTCTGCATTATAAAATTAATGAATTATATTTATAGGATATCCTCTCTAATCATCATCATCGTGTTCTTATAATTATATTAATGTACATATTGTATATAAATATTATAATAATAAAAGAATATGTATGAAGTTGTTTATTTCTACGAGTTAATATGAAAAGTAAAATACAAAATCACCATAGTTTATTTATTAGTACATTGAAAACAATCAAAGATTGGAGGAGGTGGTCCATTTATATGATCAGCATCGATTGATTTATTCTAATGCTTTACACATCTTATTTTAGCCCGTAGTTGTCTGTCCTCCTGATAATAATGGGTCAACTTATTCCATATTGCAAGCAAATTTTCAGCATTTAATTGTAACAATTCATATTTAATTACACGTCGAATATTTTCAATCAGCGTCTCAAACTCAGATACTATACGGTCCATCTAAGAAATACCAATAATGAATAAATGATTAAAACAGGTTTACATACTTACAATATAATTTCCGCATGCACCTCCTATCGCTAATATAAGTAATGTAAGATAGCTTGGGGGATGCAGCTAAGCTTCATTCTCATTTAATGTGACGTCACATTCGCTATAAATAGGGTGGTAACGTAGTTGAATAAGTAGTTAATTGAACTCAATCGAACGATATGGATGCTGAACAAACGGATATGCCTGATATAGGAAATATATGGGATATTGATGATAAAATTGACTATTCATGGACTGATACAGCTGAAGCGGTGTCTAAAGGTAATTAGAATTGCTGTATAGACCCATTAATAGCTTTGTTGTAGACCGTTTAATATTAACGGGCGCTATTTATCGATAATTCCACATAGTTGAGGTAGCAAGTTCATTGAAGAATAATGACTAAACCTGCAGTACAATTATTTTGGACAACATTTACTGATATATGCTGCCTGCACTTTGATATGGAGGAATGGCACGAAATCTCGAACTTTAAAACTGAGCATCTAATACGTCAAACTCTAAAATCTGACGAACCCGAGAAAGCTATCTATATAGGTTATGGTATAAAAATTGAATTGCTGTTTATTACCGATGAAGAAAAGCAAATCAGAATAAGCAGAGGAAACAATGCAGTATTATTATCCAAGCAAGCAATCAACCTATTCTTTTCGGCTGTGGAGATGACAAATCCGAAGCTGAATTATATGAATGATTATCGTAATTATTCGATTTATGAAGATTTTGTAAATGAAGTAGCAACGAATCTATATAATGAAGGTCTGAGCGATGAAGAAAGTATATTATCTAGAGGCAAATTTTTCTGTCAAAACCTGAGATTGCTTTCAACATTAATAGGTCATAGTTATAATGTAAAAGATTTTAAAAGATTTTTAACTGAAATTGTACACATCTTCCCGCAAAAGTTTATAAAAGATGTAGCTTTCAGACCAATTTGTAAAATATATGTAAAAAATAAACGTATACTATGTAAATCAATATTTTAATAGACTCCACCTAGTGGTATATTATTTAAAAGCGGATTAGAGTTTGATCGCTGCTCCATCTAGTGGTATATTAAGTAGATCTAGGTTCCGGCAATTATTATGGCGGGAAAACTTGAAATAGGTTCAGGAAGGTCTGCATGCTATACTCTGGACGCCTAACTTCCGGTATAAAAACAGGTGTGAAAAATAAAACGTACATTATGTGAAACAGTATTTTATTACTATGATTCAATATACAACTTTAATCAGCTTCATATGATAATTACATTTTACGTAAATGCTAGTAAATGGTTCATACTCAATTAATAGATCGTGCAAAATAACAAAATATACCGAAGTATCGGCGGTAAAGGCCGAAGATGCTTCAACATCCAATTTCAAATCGATAACTACATTTTGAATACTCTCGTTTTGACGAGTACAGTTATTTATAAATATCGGTTGACTCTTAAATTGTTCGAAACTAAGCATAGAACCTTGTGGCGAATTATAATATTGATTTCGAAAGTTCAAATATCCTTCGTAAGAATCCATGTATTTGTTATCAGCGAAAATTTAAATATTTTATATTCGAGATATTTAAGTGATCGAATTTTACTGCACTCTCTTCCCTATTATTTCGCTTCTTCGTATGGAAAGCAACCAGTAGCCATTGAGGACCGCCCAAACCATTGACGTTGATGCGGGTAAGGCCGAATATATGTACAAATCTCGAGCGTAAAACGCAGCTTGTATCGGTGAATTTTTATTAATCTTCTGATACACAGCTTCATAGCATCATTCGGAATTACATACGGAACTTTCCAAGTAACCTTCGTCAAGTTGATCTTAACATCCGTTTCACCGCTGTAGCAGTCGACATCGGCCTTGGATCGAACCAATACCAGCTCTTAACGTATGTTGACTAGAGGATTCGTATAACCCTCCGCAAATCCCAACACATGCTTGAGTGGTATAGCAGCGTAAAAGGCGGTCTTGGCACTGTTTAAGAGTTGAAGAGGCTTGTTTTGCGGACTCCATCCTGCATGCGATAAAAAAGTACTTTGATCTGCAGTATATGAGCAATATCCTTTAACGGCGCTGTTAATACCAGGTAAACGTGGGGTTTCAATCACCTGGTCGCGTAACATGAATCGAATCTCATCGAAGAGGAAGAGAGGTGCATTATTCATGAGATCATACGCTTTGTTTGCTTCATCAGAGGTTAAAGTACCTTCTAAATATATAACACTATCGTAAGTAGCTGTAATGAGATCGGCTTTTTGCACAACCAGATGAATCTCATTGGAGTTGCCGTATGCGTTTGTTGTGTACGGATGATAAGTTCGACGATCGCATTCCACGATCATATATCTTCGTACTTCACCCTGTGAATAAACTTTTCAGCACTTCTTCCATATCGTCTTAATACTTTATAGCCGAGATATTATAGAAATTGAATGTCGTCTTCGGTTAACGATGTGCTCGTCTGCAGGTAGAGACCTACTGCCGAAAACCTTGAGACCCATACTTCTTCAGTTCCAATCTAATAGTTACTTTTTCGTTACCAAAGTTCACTAATTGACCCTCTTGATCAACCAATTTCAAGATTATGTTATCTATACGTCGCGTAAGCACAGGTAAATAAATAACTGTAGCCGGCTCCTTGACTAATTTATAACCTGGTTCAACGTGTACGTCAAATTCGAAGATTGTATGCGACTGCTCACTGTTTCTGTATTCGCCTCCGGTTAAATTTCACTCTACATGTATATTTTTAGCGTGAATTATTTGAATATCCAAATCAGATTCGTGGGTGTAGCCTGCTCTGTAAACGTTAGGTGAGAAGCCGAGCATGCGCCCAATAGAACCTTCCTTTCTAAAGTCTACGTTATGTATAGATTTCACTTTCCATTTTAGCGTATTATTATTTGCTGTTAATATAAAGTCGATCGTGTTATGCGGGTTAATCTTACGCTGTAGAAATTTGTTAATTTCTACAAATTCATATACACCAGTCGCAATCGTAATCTCTTTATGCTCGCTAGTTTTCGGAATATAGTAAAACTTGTTGTTACCCTCATGAATATTTCGTATAGAATTGCAACCGTAAAATCCTAACGATCCTAATCCATACTGATAACTAGGATCAAGTTCGATTGTCGGAAAATACGTTGTACTGAGCACGTTTCCCTCACTCCTCAATGTAAACGTTTGAGACATGACTACACATAAACAAATAATATTTCAAGCTATTTATTATATAGAAAATCTAGACATAAATGTCCACATATAAATGTATTATAATTTTGTTCATTGACATAATTATATCTAATTTTACAATCTCTTAAATATCTAATTATTTCAAGTGGTGGCGCTAAATCGAAGCTATCGTAGTAGATGACATCATGACCTCGTTTCTTGAAAGCAACCCAATGAGTACCTCTTCCTTTAAATCGTCAAGGTTCACGATAGGCCGAAGCGTCGATGACAGCTTTAGCTATACCGCTAGCACCACCTGCGAGAGCACCTGCAGCTGAGAGACCAGCGAATAGAGGTATTAAGAATGGGAGAAAGTTTTAGGTATCGGAATGATTCTAGGTAATTGCACCTTTTCTTTCCGGCGGCAACCTTAACAGCCTTCTTAGCGGCCGATAGACCGACATCAATAAGTTTCTGCAGATTACCACCTTTGAGCGGACGTATGAGAGATTTTCGAATAGGTTTTAAAACTCCACCTATAAACGAGCACCTCTTCGTCTTCTCCTTCTTAGCGGCCATACCTAACGTGGTTTTAAGCTTCATGGCGTTCGCTACGGGAAAGGCTGCTGCTTTGTCACCAAAACTTGAATCCTTCGAACGTACACGATTCCAAGCTTGATCTCGTAGCCTGATGACGGCTTATTAAATGGTTAGAATTATTATAGGCGATATTATATTAAATGGAAATCTAATAAATCGGTCGACAGTCATGTAGAATACGTTGGTGCTAGAAATATCTGCAAAAGTGACACCACTAAAACTAAAAAGTTGTTGGAACAACGAAAATGCAATGAACTAGCTACATCTCCTTTAGGCAGTCGTAAATTTTGGTCTTTTGCTAAAGCCATTAGTAAAAACTTTGGAACAACTGCATTTTCCCCCTGACATCTATTGACGGATCGGTAGTTGCTGATTCTGTAGACAAAGCCAATGTTTGTGTGGATTTGTTTGCATCAAACTCGTGTCTTAATGATTCTGAAAAAGATGTGCCCCTAGCCAACTCTTCTTCATACGCTATGAAACCAATTCATTTTCGGTACAAGCTCTTGGAATCGATCATCAGTAGGCTTGATCTCAATAAGGCGACTGGCCCAGACGGTATCCCAGCTATTGCCTTAAAGAAATGTTCCCCAGAACTAGTACCAGTCCTATCTAAGCTCTATACGATCTCTATGTCTTCTGGGGAATTCCCTTCATCATGGAAGTTAGCAAATACCGATCTACCGACCAATTGCGATCACTTCCATTTTGTCTAAAATCATGGAAAGAGCCATCAATCAGCAACTGCTCACGTTCCTTGAAACTAACAAACTCCTTAGTGACCACCAATATGGGTTTAGGCAAAGTCGTTCAACAGGTGACCTTCTTTCATATGTGACCCAAGTTTGGAACAATACAGTAGAGCAGTCCGGTGAAACAGTTGTAGTCGCTTTAGACATCTCAAAGGCATTTGACCAAGTTTGGCATAAGTGTTTACTCGCCAAACTCACCTCGTTTGGGTTAAATGATACTCTCATCAACTGGGTTTCTAGTTTCCTTGATAAAAGATGAATACGTGTCGTTGTTGATGGATTTTTTTCAAAAGAAGTTAGCATTAACGCAGGCGTACCACAGCCATCCGTTATACGCCTACACTTTTTCTGCTGTACATTAATGACCTTATTTCTTCAACAACTAACCCCATCCATTGCTTTGCTGACGATAACACTCTTCACTGTAGTTCATCTCAGTGATAATCCACCTTCTATGTCAAATCAAGAAATTAAAGCTGAAATGGCAAATTCAATCAACAAAGACATTCAACGTATTCTCGAATGGGGAAGCAATAATCTAGTTAAATTTAATGCTAACAAAACTCAGTGTTGCCTTGTGTCCGCCAAAAAAGATCGATCATTTCCTGTTGTAAGTATGAATGGCTCAGTTCTTATGTTCTCAGACCCTATTACTCGGTTGGGTATGACTGTATCTTCAAATATTTTATGGGTTGACCATCTTCTGTCAGCTACCAAAACAGCTGCTCGAAAAATAATCTTTTTGAACAGATCTAAGCAGTACTTTACATCTCGACAACTCCTTCTGCTGTATTAGGCCCAAATTCGGCCTCATCTGGAATATAATTCTCACCTCTGGGTTAGTGCTCCCAAATACGCACTCGATATCGCTGATCGTATTCTAAAGAGAGCGATTAGGCTTATAAATGACCCGTCCTTAACTTCTCACATACAGTCCCTTGGGCATAGAAGGATGGTTCCAGTTCTTTCTTTGTATTATCGTTATTACAACGGCTATTGTGCTGCTGAATCATATTCTTTGATACCATCTCGGGCTATCTTTTCGAGAAATACTCGGTTCGCTCATTCACATCATCAGTATGCAGTAAAAATCTCCACTTGTTGTACCAAACGGGCGCAATCCACATTTTTCTACACGGCTTCTAAACTCTGGAATGATCTCCCTAGTTCCTGTTTTCCTCTCACTTATGATACGAGAAAATTTAAGGTAGCTGTTCATCGGCATCTATTGGCATTTCATTATCCCTCTATCCATCCTCCTAAGTGTTCCTTTAGCGCGATAGGCCAAATTTAGCCTGTTCAGGTCCACAATAATAAAAAAAAATAAATATCGTGTTGTTTGCAAGCTTCGTCTAGAGGATTTATACCTGGGTCGCCGCGAGCTAAACGTTTCTGTAGCTTGGTTCCTGGTCCGCAATATCGATAACCCGGAATATGCAGCTCAACAGGTAATCTGCTTATTAAGGTGTTTAATACTCCACTCCCGAGCGGCATGTGAACTGGTCAGTATACTATCAGCAAGTGAATTATGCAGTTTACGAAACAGCCTCAAGAACTACTGTGGATGGTCACGATTTCCTAAAATCCGAAGTTGCAGAGAAGCATGGTCGTTTTTTCCGACATCAATAAGAGCAATTATTTGCGGACCTTCCGGGTGCGGGAAGACTAACGTGATGGTTAGCATATTGGAGGCGCCGCGTGGCTTAAAATTCAAAAACCAAAGTATAAATGCTTAGAGAATGTATTTAAACCGATAAGAGGGAGTAGGTATAATGCATTCAACGATAAGGCAGATGTCTCATGCCGGAAGAGATCGCTAAGAATTCTATAATGATCTTCGACGACATCTCGTGTCTCAATCAAGATATAATTCGCGATTATTTCAGCAGAGGGCCCCACTCAGTCGTGGACTCTTTCTACCTCTGTCAAACATATTCGAAGATACCTAAGCAATTGATTCGCGATAATGTGAATATGGTTGTGTTATTTAAACAAGTTTGCATACATTTGAAGCATGCATACATGAGCATGTAGATACACATATAACTTTCGATCAATTTAAATCAATGTGCGCGCAATGTTGGCAGACTAAATACGATTTCGCTTGCATTGTAAAAGACTTTGATTACGGCAGATACCGAAGCGGATTTGATTGCTATATCACCTGCTTATGATAGTCATTCACACGCATCGCTCGCAATCGAAGTTCGATATAAGGTGGTTAAGCGGAAGTTAACCCAGACTCGTAATACAATCAAACGCAAGCTGGAATTATTGAAGAGAGGTGAACTTGAAATATATCGTTTAATGGAAACTGCATATAAACCTATAGTGGATCCTTTGAAGCAAATTGCTAACGCGGAAATTAAAGTAGAACCGGTGAAATAGGAGTTCAAACAAGTACCTGCCGCATCGTTAACGCCTACCCGCTCAAGTTCAAACCTCCGGTTGCACCATCATTCGTTTAAACCGGTGTAGAACCAGCACCTGCTACGTTTAGACCCCTCCGTCATTCGTTGACGCGCACGTTATTGCTGAAGAAGAACCTGCTGAAGAGGATGAAGATCAGGTGGAGCCAACTAATTTAACGCGATTACTCGATGACGCAGGCATTGCAGATGAATTCTTAGAGCAATATGATCCTTTACATCGCCACTATGTAGAATTACTGATCCACGGAAACCAAGAACAAATTGATAATACATACGGTCTTCGTTATGATGCAGACTTAGATAAATGGGCCATCGGAGATTCTCCGGTGGATATAGAAGGACCTAATCTAATTATAAAGGATGAGGTATATGAAGGCACTCCCGGACTATACGAGCTGCTTATATTGAAAGAGCCGAAGAAGTTTACGTTGAGAGATGAGACAGCCTACGTTGATATTCTGGCTAAAACTAACGCATATAGGAAGAATCACAACTCTCGCGGAGCAATTATGGGCACCAAGTTGTCTAAGTACCAAAACATTATTAAGCCTCAAATCAGCACGAAACGTTTCGGTCCAGGCATCATGAAGGATTTGTCGAATAGAGTGAAGGAGGATGTATACTGGAATACTCCTCGCGAACTTATTGATCGGCTCAGACTGTTGCATGCATCGAAAGCAGCAGGTTATACCGGTCATGATAACGATATCATTAGTATCGAAGAAGTGCTCCGAGAAGACGTATAATTGTGTAATAATGCTCATCGATAAGTTTGGCAGACATTCACTAGCGCATTTAAAACATGCAGCTGCAAATATCAAATTAACCGGGGATGATAATTACGATATGCAAGGTAAAAGACTCTGCAATGTCTCTGAAACCATCCTAGAAGATGATGTTGCAACTAGGGGATACGTAGATGAGACGAATTTAAAATTGACCGAAGATGGTAATTACGATGCACAAGGTAGAAGAGTCTGCAACGTTATCGATCCAATGCTAGATGCGGATGTAGCGACTAAGAAATATGTTGATAAGTGTAAGGAAGTCTTAAATAGTGATATCGTTATTATTATCTGAGCGCGATCGTAAACTTGAGGAGAAAATTAATCGTATATATGGCGATATAAGCATCCTCAGCTGGAATATTAATAACATTGAGAATAAGTTACAATAGTAGTAGTGTCTTTAAAGTTGGCGGTTGTCGAGGAATTGCATAAGCCTGCGCGGAAGAATTTCGTGAGGAAGCAAACCATCGTCAAGCATCGGGATGAACTCTGGCAGAAGACTTAGCCGAATTTATCCCGTATGCTAAAGATAACCGCAATCGTAAGTATATTCTAACAGTGATAGACTGCTATTCTAAATATCTATGGACACACTCTCTAAAGTCGAAGAATTCCGACGAAGTTTGTCGAGCGATGATTTCTATTTTGAAGGAGGGTAGAACTCCGGATAACTTGCAATCGGATCAGGGGCGTGAATTCTATAATAAACATTTTGAAGGGTTGATGCAGAGTTATGCAATACATTATTACTCAACGTATAGTGTTAAAATGGTAGCCATTGTTGAAAGGGTTATAAGAACACTGAATAATGCGTTATACAAACGATTCAGCTTCAGAGGTAAATACAAGTGGCTAGATGTGTTGCAAGAAGTTACATCTGAATATAATAATAAAGTGCATTCCACGATTATAATGAAGCCTAAAGATGTAACTGGATCAAAATATTTACCTATGTTTCATAATATTAAGGTAATGGGGACAGCAAAATATAAAATTGGTGATTACGTTCAGATTTCTAAATATAAATCAATATTTCCAAAGGGCTACACTCCTAATTTTTCCACCGAACTGTTTAAGATTGCTAAGGTGAAGGTTGGTAATCCAGTTAAATATTTACTGAAATATCTCCAAGCTAAACCGATACTAGGTCAATTTTACGCTGAAGAACTACAGAAACCAGCTCATCCGGATATATCCGGTCATATAACATTGCATATTTGCATACATCTTCTGATATAATAATAAATTTCTTAGTCTATAACATAATAATAATAAATAATAACAATAACATAATAACAAGGATAATGATGTTATAGTAATAAATAATGTCTTAGTCTACCTTAGCCTATAACATAATAATAACATTAATATAATTTTCTTAACCTATAACATAATAATAACGATAATAATGTGATGATAATAGCAAATAATACTAATAAACTATTTCTTAATCTAAAATGAAATACTAATATGATACTGGTTTGAGAGACGCTTGTAATCTCTTAGGCATTTCAAATAATCATTAAAACTAATCCTATCTCTTACAACATAATCCATAACACCTTTTAATTTTCTTACCCCATAATCCTTAAGTCTAAAGCTATACATTTTAGATACCAAAGCCACCCATTCAGTAATTATTCTTCCACTCATTTCATCTGTCATCAAGCCAATTACTTTACCATTGCATCTTGAAATGTTGTAGGGGTTGTCTGCAGGAAAATCAGAGGTGTCGAAACGCAAAATGTTATTGCGTATAAGATCGTATGCATTCTCGCATTTCATCTCATACACCAGGCTATCGGTATCCATATATAATAATTTCATGCAATCATCATTAAACTGACGTTGCATGAAATTATAGTGGAAATCATACATTAATGTGTTAGAAAGGTCTAAAATAGCCATTCCCACATATAGTGGCTTATTAAAGTAGATTTCCACCTTAGATAACTCGACAGCCATCTATTCCTCATAAAATATTTCTCTGCTGTGGAAATTCGGCTGAAGTTCGACGGTTCTATGATTTCTAAAATTTTCCATGGTTTTGCCGAAATTTGCATTATTTAACAGTTTGTATAAGTTTTTCTCGAAAGAGTTAGTGGATTCTGATCGCAACCTTGTATTCAAGTCTGTATATGGTTTGAGCCAACGTGATTGGTTGAAGCTAATCACGCGATGAACTTTCTCAAGCACAATGCCTGCTTGAAGGCATTACTTCAAATTGCGGTAATGAATGACTTACTGAGTCTTAGAATGTAGCGTTGCGAGCAGTTTTCTATTTTTACCACCAGGTGGAGTACCGTGTTCAACGCAGATGTATTTATGACGATCATGCAAATTATCCGGATATAAAAGATCCACCTCTAGGATTAATCCTTTGCATGCATCATCCGGTAAATTCAAAATTGATTCGGAGGTTAGTAAATTTAGTTTCCCCTCGCTAAGCCACTTGAAATCATCCCGAGGAAAACATTGACTTTGAGTCCATCCATATAAATTAACCATATCTGTGTAAAGGATATAGAGGACGGTTTGCTGGGATCGTATCCATATATGTACTTATTATTCGCCTTGCTGTACTTAGTACAGCATTGCGTTATCCCTCCTCTTATACCCATTTCCACGAACAATAAAACATCAACATCGGTGAGCAGCTCCAGTCTAACTTTAGTATAATTTAACATACACTGTCAGGTGTATCCGGGAGCGGTGTATCTAACTTGTGCGTTATTATGCACTTATTTCTGAAATTTGTAAATACGTCAACAAGTAGAAGCACATCACATGTCAGATAAACATCGCTATATTGACCTAGATTTTAAATTTGAAACTTTTTCTAAACGTTTTGAGCATGCATATAATCATTATCTGTGATATGTGATTGCCTTAACTTGCTATAACATCTATCCTTATGAGGAAGACAAGTTTCATCTAATTTAGTCCACGTATCTACATACTCATACGGATACACCCCGTTTTTAGTTAATAACTGGAGCTGTTTATCATTCAAATGACTAAGCGTGCTGAGTAAAATTTTGAAATCTTTAAATGATAGATAAGAGATAAGTTATCTAGGGACTCGTTCATGAAATTTAACTGTGGAATAAATATTTTGGTGAATGGTATGTAGCGTTCTTTAGTTTTAGATAATAATGAAATGTGACCGGGGATGGCTTAGGAAATATCTTTCAGCAGGAAGTGTGAGTCATAACCGGAAAAGTTATGGAAAAAACTAGTATTATTAGAGGGGATTTACACCGGATGTTGCATGCGTGATGAGCACTACCTCTAAATTGACCGGTGAAATGACAATGATCTCTTACTTTAATATCATGATCTAAAAAGGGATGTTGGCAAATATGACAGTGGGCGGATGCATTATATTGCAGCATTTGCATGTCGCTTAACGTTTCCATAAGTATAGGATTTTCAAAATACTGCTGTACACTACTACAATATCTAGCAGCTCGGTTCTAAACCAATTAATACACTCCTCGCCCCTCCGCAACCGAAATTTTGATAAGCAATCGTTAAACGTGCAGTGGAGATAATATGGAATGCTGCATACGTTATGTTTCTTATACTTATCGGTATTCCGCGTTTCATCATCTTTGAAATCCTGCACTAAACACTCCACGTCGCAATATAATATAAATGGCGTAGTCTGTTTAAATTCGTAATTCTTAAAATACACATTCGAACCTGGCTTTGGCACATCCATCCTACATTTATTAACTAACTTACAATCTAACTCGTGATTACTTAGCTTAATTTGAGAACTAGAATAGTGGAGGTATCTATCGCATAGAAATAATTTATTATAATGCTTCGTTGACTGTGAACGCACTAATCCTGATAAATTTTTGATCCAGCAGAAATGAAATTTAACGACTTCATCATCTTTAGTTGTTTCAAGTATGGAACGTCATCATCTATTTCGCTTTCAATTTCATAATTCTGCTGGATCATTAATAAATTAAAGTGTTGCTGCTTCTTATCATTATATAAATAGACAGGTACTGCGTTATATGTAGTTAAGACTTTTCTAGTAAGGGCATACACGTTTATAGATAAATGAGGACTGTGTTTTAAAAATTGAGGGATTTGATGTATATCTTCAAAATTTAGGATTTCGGCATAATATGGATAGGACGATACGCGAGCACTATTGAGGTGGGTAACGGGAAAGAGAGCTGGTGCTAAAGCCCACCCAAAACAGGCTTCATCATTATTTATTACGTTAATGATTCACTTCTTATTTTTTATTTGAGGGGGTAAAGGAATGAAGGACGATGCCCTTATTAGAATTATGATATTTACGTTTACAGTTACCAAAATCATTTTTGTTAAAGCCCAACCACTATCCTGTTCTTCAAATTGAAGCAATCGCTCCATCAAGAAATCTGCTACATGATTATTAAATAGTTTTTCAAATTTTCATTTTAGATTGGCTCTTAAAATACTACAATTTTTGGTTGTAAAACAAATTCCCTATACATTAAATTATAATCATCATCATTTAAAGATTGTTTAACTAATTTTGTGGATAATTCTATATTAACTTTTAAAATGTTATTATAAATGCTAAAAATTTCCCTAATCCTAACTGCAAGTAACTTTCATTAAAAAATGTTCCTAACGTCCTATGCCCTAAATTAATTATAATACTAGTGCTCACCCTGGATTTAAAGGATGTAATCAGATCCCTCCACTCGACTGTACCCTTGCTTGCGAGGGACCCTCCAACAGCTTGTTTCCTTAAGTGCTTGACCAGTATCCTGTACCGCTCCAATTTTCCTGCAACGCTCGCTAGGTGTCTTTTGCTGCCAATACACAATGATGAGGCACCAACACATGTCTTGATCAGTTTTAAATTAGCGTCGATGACGTTGATGATTTTGGTGATTTTATTCTCATCATGAGTATTGGTGTGATTGTAAAAATGTTCAATAATTGCTACGGAAGAGTTGATATTCTCGATTAAAGCCATTTCTACAAATAAATCATTAAAATATGTTAGTATAAATTCTAAACATACCTTTGATATCTAGGGAACGATTGAACTGCAGTAGGAGGTAATATGGTTTAATTTATCAAACCTGTAATTTATCGATGCAATTAATGCTTCAAATATAAATATATATAACTTACCTGGAGCGATACAAGTAATTACAATAGCAGTCAAGCGGTGAGCACTTTTGTAGGTAATTTAAATCTAAAAAATTCATTTATAAAAATAATGCTTTTAGTAAAACAAATTGAATGAACTGCAGCGAATGAAACTATGATAATAATAATAATGGTTAGGAAACCTAAAATTTATTAATACTCATAATTATTTTTTAAATGTAATATTGAAACTCATCTGATGAAAGCGCGATAACGACTGATAAAGAACCATATGTTACATTACTCTTATACATGTCATGCACCGGATGTTGCAGAAATGTACAAGTGGATATAAAAATGT
Source organism: Vesta saturnalis (assembly GCA_036346205.1). NCBI lineage: Eukaryota > Metazoa > Arthropoda > Insecta > Coleoptera > Lampyridae > Vesta > Vesta saturnalis. Next base: position 510,063 of record JARFJB010001943.1, read on the forward strand.
TATCTTCCGTAATTGTTTATTGTGTATGAAGTATTAAATTATTAATATATAGTTTGAGTAGCGCTGAATAAGAATTTTTTTAAACGGATATGCCTGCGTTTCAGCGATAAGTATCTATTTTTCTTGTTTTGTGATAACCTTATTTTCATACACTGTAATATCTGTTAATATTGGAATAAATAAATTCTTTAGGATTTTATTACACAAAATACGTATTTATTAGCTTTACTAATACTAGGAGGAGGAAATGCAGCCAATAACCGGCGAATTCTAAGCTTATAATTTTTATTACTAAATGCATTAATTATTTATTCAATTTTAACAAACGATTATGCTTCTTACTTTAGAATTTATTCGAAAATGCAAACCCAATTTTATTACATATGGTGTTATGCGCGCGAAATGTTTCGAAGATTTGAGTGTAAATGTAAATTATAACTGGAGCAGTTGCAGGATGTTATTAAATGATAAAATTTGCTTCTTTAGAATTTATATTTATTATTAAATTCAATTAAAGCATATGATGATAATTTCTAGATTTAACTGAATGTTGTAATTAGCTTTAATATATTTATCAGTAAATGCACCGCTTCTTGTATTAAATTTAATTGCAATTATGGTGTTGTGCGCGCGGAATGTTTCCGTTTCAACTTATCGAGTATCTTCTCTTTCTAATACCGTCTCTCCTTTTAACCCGAAAAGATGCTCATTCACTCACTATAACGTCATCTTAAACATGTATAGAATGTTATTTGTAGATAAACTGTATATTGAAATTTTTCAATGTAAATTGAATTTAATTGAATTGAATTTTTATTTAATGTTTTGGATATTAATTATTTTAGAATATAATGCAATTACATATAGCATCATGTGATTATGATTGTTGTTGTAATTATCTTTCTAACAAATGCATATAGTTTCAATTCACAACATCAAAGTATTTTTTATAATTTATCACCTTATTAGTATCACGCACACATATATCAACAACATTATTTTCCATTTATTACTAAATGCAACAATTAACTTTCAATATAATTTTTGTATTTACAAATACATAACATTTCTAATTTATAAATAGCATTATTATTTTGGGCTATTTTATTACTTACAAAACAATAATAAAAATGTATTTTAATTGTAAAAATGTGATTACATTTATGGTCCTGGATGCTATAACCAAATGAAAAGCTATTCTCATTCAGTAACTCGGGTCAGATTAAATATTTACGCCTATATCACACTTTTTACGTTTCATATCAAAAACCCTGTTAGCTCGGTTGGTTATATGGATATGCATAGATTCATAACTTGACTTGCTCGAGTTCGAATCCCGGTGCAAACAATTCCTTCAGGCTTTATCCTACAACCGGAAATTCCTCTTCAACAGCGACAAACAAGACGTCTGCAAGGATCCGTAGACAGCGTCATCGCAACAACGCGGCGGCGGAAACCATCAAAAGCCGTCGAAGACCTCTAACGAAGGCCTCAGAAGCCGGCGAAAAACCAATTGGAAACCGCCGGAGACTCCAGAGGCTGCAACCAACACACCAGAAGCCGCCGAAGATATCTAAAGAAGCCCTCAGAAGCCGGCGAAAAACCTACTGGAAGTCGCCGAAGACTCCAGAGGCTGCAATCAACACAGCAGAAGCCGCTGAAGACATCTAAAGAAGCTTTCAGAAGCCGGCGAAGAACCTACCGGAAGCCGCCGAAAACTCCAGAGGCTGCTGAAGAATTCCAACATGGCGCCCACGCCTCTCCTTGGACAGCTACTGGGCCAACCCCCTTCCGGAACTCAAGAGGGGGCGGGGCGCATCCTCGCATCCCATTGGCTTGACGTCATTGCTCCTTCCGGTAGGAGGAGCCACGCCCTCTTCTCCAATTATTCCTCCAACCACAAACTTCCGGTGGAGGCGTGGCTTAAGTGCTCGCTCACGTCGCTGAGTGGTGTGACGTCACTTCCTGTCGCAGGATGTATATAGTCTTACTACTTTGGAAGATATTTTTTCGTTCCACGGCTACCCAAATATAATTGTTTCTGATAGTGTTTCGATTTTTGTCAGTGAAGTATTCAAAAATGTTCGTAACCAATGTGGCATACTTCAAAAACTTATAGCACCCATCCTGCAACAAATGAATTAGCGAACGCAATGCACAAACTATTAAACGAAAATTCGAAAGTATGGAAAATTCGAATGCAAATATACCTCAGGATTTATTTTGTTTCGATATCGGGCGACACCATTAGCCTGTGGGAAAAGTCCTGCAGAATTATTGTTTAATCGCCAGTTACGTATATCATTAGATGCTTTGTTGCCTTCCAAAGAAGAGTCAAGCAGATATGTTCGACACCCAACAATTCGCACATTCAATGTGGGAGAAAGAGTGCAGTAGCGTGAATTCCGAAATAACTAATACGTCTGGATTTTTGGCACAATTGTTATAATTCTAGGAACCAGGCACTATATTGTAAAATTGAATTAGAGTTATACGTTGAAACGACATATTGAAGAGCACAATCGTCAAAAGTCATGTCCATATACAAGGACAGTATAAAATTGTACACCATAGATACTTTGACAGGAAGCGATTACACAGCCAAACGTACGTAATGAAAATGAACCAGTTTTGAGGCGTTGTGGGCACATTTGTAGGAAGCCATTACGGTTACGGGATTACGTTTAATTTTTAATAATTCTAGTTCTCTTTTTAAGTGGGGGAGAATAATGTGTAGTGACTATATCGTTATGGATATATTAAAATAAATAGAAGGTTAGTCTAGTAGTAATAAAGTTGAATATTGACAGATGTCCAGTAATTTTATATAAATAGAATTATGGTTTTTTCTCTAAGTAAATGACAACACACTTGCACTTATTGACAAAGATATTTCTTTGTTGGATTTAACTGGCTTATTTTAATCGATGTCGTGTTTATATTTGTGAATGATCCTACCGTTTTCAAGTTGAAATTTTTCACAACTTTACACTTACATCATAACTTCATTAAATTTTGTTAAATGTGTTTTTTGGCTGACATTTTTCATTGTTAGCCTTCGACTGTTAGAGGGTGTTCTGATTTGTTATCTTTAAGGACAGTTTAACAATATTTAATATTTAATGATCTAGTTATACTTTACTAAAATTTAATTCCATAGTTGGCTTTATACTCTTCTCAAAATGTCATATTAATAGCAGGCTCGTGTTTATGTTTTAATTTTTTAACTTTTCCAAAACTGTTTCAACATCTTTAACAATTTTAATAGATATTACTACTGACAAAGATAACTGTAAGTGTTACCGAACCGTTCAGTCTGTATAATGTGTAATAATGGTGAAAGATTAAATTTTCATATAAATTACAAGTTATAAAACTGTACAGGGTGTCCCAACGATAGAGTAAAGTAAGTTTATGCTTAACTAGAATTATTTGTGTAAATATTGTATGGACCATGGGGTAGAGGTAAGAAGTGTGCATTTTTTTAAAATATTGGAAGTTATACAGGGTGTGCCAGAAAAGCAGGACGTGAAAAAGTATAATTTTTTTAAATAGAACACCCCGTATTTGATTTTAGTTTTTAATTCTACGTGTCCATACAAACATATTTTGTCATACAAAAGATTGGCTGAAAGTTTTTAGTTCTTGAGATATTCGCGTTTAAAGATTATTATGGTCATTTTCGTGGGGTTGATGAATGGGCAATTGTTCCGTTATTTCACAATAAAAAAAATTGATATTTCGTGTGAAAAATGAGTGATATTATACTAACGTTTAGACCGAGTAGTATTTCTAATTTTCTCAACAGGGTGTTTGTTATAACCATTCAAATTTGAAAATTCTCAAATTAAAAAAATCAGTTTTTTTAATTGCACACCTATATATTTTATTTCATTTTATTCGGGATTAAAAATCTATCATTTTGTCAAATATATCCTATATCTATCTTTGATAGTTTTCGAGGAATTTCGATTTTTCTCACTAGCTACGTTACAAAAATAGATACTAAATATACATTATTGTGAAGAAATTCTGATAAGTAGTCCAAAAGGGATTATAAACCAGATGTTTCAAACTGTTGTACGGATGCTAAACATTCTGCATTTGATACTTCAGCGTCATATTTTTACGAGACAGTATTATAAATCATAGTTTTGTCATTCTAATGAGATTTATACAGTAATTCATTATAGGATTATCAACATTGCGTCATTAGAATAAAGTGAAATCTACAAATAGTAAAGCCTTATTGCTGAATACATATTCGTTTTCAAACAAGACAGCTAAATATTTGCTCATGTTCAATGATCTCACTTGGATTAACATAAGAGGGGTCACTGTGACAATGCTTCGAATATTATTTTCAATGTCCTATCCTTGTTGTAGGTATTAATTATTACAGATCTTTATGTATCCCATAGGAAAAATCCAGTGGAGTTAATATATGCACCTGGAGTGGCCAGTAAATAAAGCCATTACGTTATATTTCTCCGTATTGCTGGTTCAAGAATCTACGTCCGATAAAATGTGAGGTGCACCATCCTTGCAACCACATATTTAGTCGTCCTTCTAAATTGATATCCTAAGTAACACAGGCAATTCTTCACGTAAGTAAAAAATAGCTTCGGGTTAAATGGATCATCAAAAATAGACCGAAATTTAAATAACACACAATGTCATTTAGTGACCAAATGAGTTTACTGGTTTTGAACTCATAGCAATCATGAAGGACGACTTATACAGGCATTAAATACAAAGTGTATTATGCCGCTTACTCAAGTACAGATATAACTTCATTATGATGACTAGAAATAAACACAGAGCTCATAGGTTGATCATAACATTATGGATTTCACAGACAAGTTGTTATTTCGTACTATTGCAGCCGTTGATTAATTGATCGAAATACATGAACCTTCAATTCTTACTTCGCACAAACCCTACAGGACTCAACAACTTTTGATCGTCAATTTCAACTGATACGAGATACTTATTAACTTACATAGCGATTTATAACGAATTCGATCTACACAAGCAATTTGATTTGGACGATCCATATCGTCGCTAATGTATACTACAACACAGCAACCTTTTGGGTGCATGATATTTCTCTGCAAACAATATTTAACAAATAACAGCATATTTCAATCCGATTAAGCGCGATTTTGCTCAAAAAATTAGGAAAGCACTAAAATAAACACCATTCCTTTACAATGGAAACGAAAATGTTACTACTAACTGACGAACAACACAACAATCTATCCAATGCAGAATATTTCCTATAGCCAACAGTTGAATAGGTTATTCGACGTCGGATATTTCAAATAATGTAGATTCGAAGCAATAAAGGGTTTATTCAGCCTCGCACACTGAAAAACTCATATCACACTAAAGTTTACAATGGATATTTCCCAGGAAAAAACAGACCTGTTACCTAGAATTGAGATACAAACATCCTGTTTTCCAATAACGACAAATTTAAAATATTGTTCCTATAATTTCACAAGTTAGGACAACCTAATTGCATCTTAGGTCGCAACGTACAATATATACAATCTTTCCATGGCTATCACAAGATCAATTGAGTACACATAGCAATGTTATCTTAAAGTAGCTAGTGTGAACCATAACGAAATTTAATTCCGTTTTTCAAAACTGCGATAACAACAATCACAGTAATCTAACATTAATTTGAAATCCTACATTCAGTGTCCAAATATACTAGTACTAGTAGTAACTTTAAGTCCCGAATTAATAACGTGACAACATATTTAATATTATTCAGTGTGCATATATAATAAAAGAACAATGTTTTTTACCTTTCAATCTACGTGTACACACGTAGGTATTAAAGGCTATGTAATCGACTTCTTTGCACTAACTCAAATCGACTTTACCTGTTGAGAAAATTAGAAATACTACTCGGTCTAAACGTTAGTATAATATCACTCATTTTTCACACGAAATATCAATTTTTTATTGTGTAACGGAACATTGCCCATTCATCAACCCCACGAAAATGACCATAATAATCTTTAAACGCGAATATCTCAAGAACTAAAACTTTCAGCCAATCTTTTGTATGACAAAATATGTTTGTATGGACACGTAGAATTAAAACTAAAATCAAATACGGGGTGTTCTATTTAAAAAATCATACTTTTTCACGTCCTGCTTTTCTGGCACACCCTGTATAACTTCCAATATTTTAAAAATGCACACTTCTCTCACCCCATGGTCCATACAATATTTACAAAATAATTCTAGTTAAGCATAAACTTATTTACTTTTATCGTTGGGATACACAATAACACTAGTTACACTATTGAATATTGAAAGATAGTTGAAGACTAACTAAATATCCACAACTTACTATTTGAAACAATTCTGATAAAGTACTGTAGTCCACAAAGGGATTATAAACCAGATGTTTCAAACTGTTGTTTACGGGATGCTAAACATTCTGCATTTGATACTTACAGCGTCATATTTTTAGGACAGTCGTATTATAACAATCATAGTTTTGTCATTCTAAAAATTTATATAATAATTCATTAGTCAAGGATTATACAAACACATTTCCATTAGAATAAAGTGAAAAAATCGTACAAATGTAAAGTATTTGAATATATATTCGTTTTCAAACAAGACAGCTAAATATTTGCTAAGTTCAATGATTTTTTATTGACAAAATTATTTTAGAAATTTTTCGAATATTATACCAACCTATTCCTTAGTCCTTATTGTACATTGTATTAATGTTATTTTAAATTTGAACTGTATTTAAAGAAAAAAAGTATTTAATATAGTGTCCTACAAATAGGACGCTGGACGGTAACAGGTTAAAATAATTAGCAATAGGAACCCTCCGTACGTAAGATTTTAAATACTAAATGTAAACGTCGAGATGAAACTTGAAAGGGTCAGACTTCCCAATATCATCTAGCTTTATGACTTAATTTTAATTATCACCTTATCGGTATAACGATAACGTAGAAAACATAAATTCGACAATTTTTCGAGGTGTAAATATTAGTATACAGTAATAAAAATTTAAAAAAATAACACACAATATGTCATATTACGACAAACGGTTGAGTTTACTCCGGTAAAACCATAGCAATCACCTGAAGGACGACTATATAGCATTAAATACAAAAAAAAGCGTTTTTATCCGCTCACTCACAGAAATATAACTTCATTATGATGACTAGAAATAAACACAGAGAAGTAATTAGGTTGATTCTCATAACATTTTTGATTTCACAGAGGCAAGGCAATTCTCGTACTATTGACCCTTCGTTAATTGATCGGGAAATACTAATGAACCTTCATTCTTTTACTTCGGACACGGCCCTACAGGACTCAACAACTTTTATATCGTCAATTTCAACTAACCGAATCTTTTAACTTACATACGTCGATTTATACACGAATTGATCTACACAAGCAATTTATTTACACCGCATTCTTTGTCGTTTGTATACACAACACAGCAACCTTTTGTTGGGTGCATTGTGATATACTTTCTTACGCAAAGCAAATTTAACAAAAACAAATAGCTCAATGATTCCGATTTTTAAAATTAGGAAAGAAAAATAAACACCATTCCTTTACAATGGAAACAAATGTTTTTAAAGTTATAATTAGCGCGTTTAACATTGCGAGATAATATGCGTTGAACGAATTTTTGATCCACGGATTAGTCGAAAAGACGTAGATAAAATTTCTATTTAAGTTCTTATTCATTTTCCTGAATGGTTAGATTTTGAAAAATACAGGAATGACTTCTTAGAGTATTTTGTTTTATGTAATACTTGAAAGAGATATTTAAATATATAAAAACCAATATAGACCTTAAACATACGATTAATTACTATCATAGCAATTTTGATAGACGTCGTAAATTAATTGCAATAAAAACTCTAATGGTAGAATTTACGTATTATTCGATATGTTAATATCGATATAATCAGAACGACTTCTGAAAATTTCTATTTAAAGGAACAATTTATTATCTACATACCTGTTACATAGCATATAATGAAAATTAATTACAGAAATTAGTTCTTGAACGACACGATATTTTTAGTAATTACTTTAAAGTGGTTATTTAACAATATAACTCTATACCTACATTGACATTAACATTCGTTTCTGTATTTTAATGCTATTTCGTTTGATACGTACACAAGTTAGCTTACATAGTTATACTCTAAAACATTTAAAACTATTATTAACATTTTCAATTTAATCATTTTTTTGAATCACACAGCACACACATCTACAGCAACATCTATCTTACTAGCACACATCTACACTTTACAACACTTACACATCACAATATCACAACATTATACACTACATACATCTGACACACACGACTAGTCATGAATCACACAATGCTAGCTTAAATCACACTAATCCAACTTCAACACTTATCTGACAAATCTGACAAGCACATATTTCACAATACATTAACACTACAAACACTACATACACAATGCAACAAACAATTACACGAATCAATTTTTTATAATCACAAGTTACAACAAGCTCACACAACACACACGACAAACTCACACTAACACACTCAACACACACATAAATTACACAAAACATCACAACACACATTCACAACACACATTTACACACACAAAACACACAAACACATCCACTACTACACAGCACTACACACATCACAACACACACACAACACATATACACACACAAACACTACAACACACACACATACACGACACACACACACACGCACACACGCACACTACACACGCACTACACACACACACACACACAACACACATATCACAACACACACACAACACACACACACAAACACACAACACAAACACACAACACAACACACACAAACACACACACACACAAATGTACTCACAGACACAACACACTCACTAAAAAGCACAAGACACACGACACATCATCACACGCACACGCACACTACACACACACACACACACACCACAACACTACAACACACACACACACTACGCACACACACACATGCACAAACACAACACACACGACACACATCAAGCACGACAGTACACAGTACACAAACACACACACACACAACAACACAACACAGCACCAAACACACACACACACACAACGTGCACACGCACACACACACCACACACACACACAGACAGCACGACACACGTACACAACCACACAACACAGCAACACACACACACACAACACACAAACACAACACACACACACACAAACACACACAACAAAATACACACGCAACACTCAAAACACACAAAACACACATAAACACACACAAACAAAACACACAAACACATACAACACACACCACACAAACACACACACACACACACACACACACACACACACACAACACACACAAAACACACACACACACAACACACAATACACAACACACACACACACACATCCACAACACACACACACACACACACACACACACACAACACACCACACACACACACACACAACACACACACACACACACACACACACACACACACACACACACACACACACACACACACACACACACCACACAGCACACACCACACAGCACACACCACACAACACACACACACACACACACACCACACACACACACACCACACACAACACGCACACAGCACACACACACACACCACACACGCACACACACCACACAACCACACACACACACGCACATACCACAGCACACAACGCACACAACGCACACACACAACACACACAACACACACACGCACGTTTAAGAAGACAACCCCTAAACTACGAAAGAGGTACTGAATCTGTAAGAGAGAACACATACCATTACATGGGTATAAAGATACACAATAGTCAATAATACACTATGAAGGTTAAGTAAATAGTTATATTTACCAAATTAAAAGGAAATAAGGACGAGATGTATGACTCTCAATTGTAAAAGAAAAGTTAAATCAAAGTTCAGTACCAAGTTTAGAATTGAAAAAGAAACGTTTAAAGTGAACAAGCTAAGTTACTAGGTAAACAAAAAAACTTCTAAAGGTAAATTTGGCAAGACACTAAACAAAATAAATAAAAGACCTGATTAAACCATGGTAGGCCACACAACTTACCGATATGAACTATCACAAGATTTACATATAGTTAGTTGCCCTGATTCCTTGTCAGTCAACGTATTCTAATATTTTAATTAACCAAAGTCATATTTTACATTGGTAAGACAGTGACCACTCTGTTACCTCACAAAAGGTTATAAATACCCTTTCTGTTTTTATTTTATCATAAAAGAAAGAATTGAAGCTTAAGAACACAAGGCAGTTGTGAATACAACGCAATTATATCGTGCAAGACAAAATCATTTAATCATTAATATAATTGTAGTTGTAGGATATTTTCTAATTGTACGACCTGAGCTGTTTATAATGTAACTCTTAATAATATTTAGATAAAGAAATTTTAACATTTAGCCTAAAACAGCTTCCCAGGTATGAAGGACATATAGCGGCATAAAGTCGTAATTAGGAAATCGTTGTTCTAAAAGAAGTTATTGAAAGTAATCACATTAACACCGTTGTCTTTCCAAAACTTGCCCTGAACTAATCAGATTGTCGAGAAAATAAATGCACCATAAAGTGTTTATTAATAATCGCACAAGAGAATGAGGTACGAATTTTTTGGTTTTCCTCGAAGGGCTGAAAGAAATTATTGAGAATAATCGCATTAACAGCGTTATCTTCTGGAACTTACCCTGAATCAATCAGGCTGTAGAGAAAAGAATATATATCACTATCCACATCAGAGCATGTAGGAACACCAAATGTAGGTTAACATTCGCATGAATATAGAGAAACACGAAGATGAATTCGTAATTAAAGTACAATATTTGCAGGTAGCTAAAAATGAGCAGAATTAGTAATGTTTAGGGATAACAACATGCCATACCTCGTCAACGTGAACTCAAAATATATATCCATCGAAACGCATTAATGGGGTAAAACCCACAAAGATAAAGCAAACTTCATTAATTGATTAAGCTTCAACAAAATACGCATTGAGCGATTCAGTTAGAAAACTAGGAAAATTCAAAGCTTTATTTATTCATTCATGAGAACCAAATTTTTTCCCTCAAATGAAATTGAATTTTGCAGCGTGAACGCGCAAGTTCGACTTAACCTTCCATTTCAGAAATCCCGTTGGCGAAATAAACTGCCATTTTATATATACCTCGAAATATAAATGGCAAAGCAAAATTGTGAAGTAAATATACTGAAAATTAGGAATAAGTTCAAAGATATATACAATGACATTTAATAGTTAGAACGAAGTGTAACTCGTTCACCGATTTTTAAGAAAAAATTGTTTCCTGCACAACAAACAAAATATACCTACGTACCTACCACACAAAAAATAATCATCGTCGATCGCTGATGATGATGACAGTTTAGCTATTGAAACGCATATTGGCTATATTTTAGATTTAATTAGCATATAAGGTAAATTACAATATCATTCTTATCTTTGATTTACACTATATACCGTTAATGAATGAATTAAGTTTTTTTTACTTAAATAATAATAAAAAATAATAAATTAAGACCACATTAACATTTAATAGCGTTATGTGTATATGAATATTGCAAATATTTATAATATTTATTGACTAGTTGGTAGATTGTTACAACGCAAACACAATTTAAAATCCATAGACGTATATGGAAGACCGGATAATTTCTTCTATTGATTATTATTATCATACGTTGCTGAGAAACCTCAAATGCCAAATAATTTCTTATTACCATTTTAAATGTCTAGATTTTCAGGCGTTTAGATTATTATTTTTATTCATTTCAATTTGTAGTTATATTAGATTATGAGTATCGCACAAACGTAAGCGTATTAAACGAAACGTACTTTCATTAAAACGGATTAAAAAATTATTTTGATCCTCGCGCTTGTATAGTAGAAAATCTAAGTAGCGACTTCTCTATATAATGCAGTTTATACACAACTCTAGAATGTAATATATTAGTTTCACTTACGTTTAATACGATCATTTGAATATTCTAGCATGAAAACGAGATACTGCTTTTCCTCGAATAATACTTATGAGTATAGAGTACTTAATTTGTTTATGCTTTATTGTTCTAAAGCTGTGTGCCGCTTTGAATAGAGTTGAGAAGTTTTAGACAGACGCCTGGTATCTACTTCTTTGTTAAGTGCTATTGTTAGAGGTCTAAAGGATTATATTGTACAGCAAACTAGAATAATGTCGTTAAATATAATTTAAAGCCAAAAACTCTTATTTTCTAGGTATTGATTTTAAACAAATACTTAACCGCACTCTTGTGTCAATATAAACGCGAGGCAGCGGTTTCCGTACGGCTTTAGATCACGCGGTAAAGTAATTCCAGGGATAGGTCTCCTTGGTAACTCCTACAATATTGTTCTCTGGTTGACAAATAACAGCTGATGCAAAAACTACACATGTTGTACACAGAACCAAATATATCTTCTAGGACATTTATTCGTTTATACGTGAAATATCATACAATCAACATGTCGATACAATGCACGAAAATGCAATTTCAAAAGTTACAAATGCGTTGGTGTTTGAAATAGAGATTCTATAACAATAAAACGTAAAACAAATCTGCATAGCCATAATTGCAGACATATGAAACTATAGTCGGAAAAATGTACGCTACCATTCATGTAACTGTGACTAACATAAATATATAAATATTTACAATCGCATTTGAAGTAGAAACATGTGTTTTAATCAGCTTAAAAGCTGAATACTTTAAAATAGTCACCAAACTGAACTAGTTTCCAATAAAAATGGATCTGTGGATTATCATGCTCACGGGATTAGGCTATAAGTTCATTATTTCAGAGTTATCTAGTTCACATTAAAAATCAAAATCTAATTCGAATTTGTTAATGTACATTAATTGTTAATATTAGTCTAAGGTTTATAATTAACTAGTGTTATTGTTATCGTTATACAAAAAATATGCACTACTGGTATGTATGTAATTACTTCCCAATTAGAAGTGAATGATGGCTTGTATAATTGAACTAATGTAGTCTGGTTGCAGGTCAAAACACCTGGAATTAAGGTCCACCCAATGTTTTATGTATAGTGGTTTCTGTTCCTTCAAGACCAACATAATGAAACTCCGCAGTGTGTCACTTTGTCACCCATGAGCAAATTTAAATATTCAAGATAGCGGCCAAGATTGATTAAAAACTATATATCGGCGATATCTTTACCCATATAATGGACAGGATAATCATTTTTGTGTCTAATATTATGTTTTTAGGGTCAGGGAATACTAATAATGGATTATCTTGGTGATAAAATATATATTTATGCTGTATCATATAATAGGATGTTGTAGGTGAATTGAAAATCACATATTTACCTACATTACATATTTAATTCACATTATTTACATATTTAACCCTCTTTAACGCTCTAAATGTATATACAGGATGTTCCTGATGATATGCCGATGCTGAAGGAGTTGATTCTACATAATAAGATAAGAGTTTTTTCATTATAAAATACAGGGTGTCAAAGTTTAATTTTTTTTCGTGTTTTTGTCAATATCTCAAAAACAGCTTGAGATACAGCACCAAGATTTTACCCTTTTTTACTTAAAAATACACATATTTTGATTACAATTTAAAAGCATTGGAAAAATTCAGTGGCGTAGATTTAGGTGCATTGTGAGTTTTAATCCCCCTACCTTCTAAGTCACTGAAGCATATCAGATTTGACATACGTATTTGAACCACCTATATTTTCTACACAAAAAAGATACTCTTGGTTAAAAGCGCTAAAGTTAACGGTTTTTGAGAAAATCACCATTTAAGAAAAGAAAACATTGTTTTTTAGAATGTTAAGACTACAGTTAACACAAAAATATTCACAAAACCTACATTATGTAAGTATTCTTAAATGGCCATTTTTCGCAAAAACGGTTAGCTTTAGCGCTTTTAGCCAAGAGTACCTTTTTTCTGTAGAAAATATTGATGATTCAAATACGCTTGTCAAAATCTAGTGTATTTCAGTGGCTTATAAGTTATAGGGATTAAAATTCACAATGTACCTAAAATCTATGCTACTGAATTTTTCAAATACTTTTAAATTGTAATTGAAATAAGGGTATTTTCAAGTAAAAAACGTGGGTAAAATCTTGGCGCTGTATCTCAAACCGTTTTCGAGATATTGACAAAAAACGAAAAAAAAATTAATCTTAGGCACCCTGTGTCTCAAAATAGGTGCGTTTGAGGATATATATTTATAAGAAGTCTTATTTTTTTATGTAGAATCAACTCCTTCAGTATAGTCATATCATTAAGGAACATCCGGTATACCCAAATCAAGTAACCGCTCCACACATGTACATTTTAACTTATATAAAGTAATACTAAGGCCTTGTATTTTGTCAATATTATATTTGCATTTTGTCAAAAAACATTCTATATGTTGACTGCTCCAGACGTATAAATACGCTGAGAGTTCCCCACCCTCGCGTCTGAGCCGTATTTGGTTTTTTTGGCGCTGACGGGCGAGCGGCGTGTTAACGAATCGACTCAATATGCATTCAGCAATTATTCTGTTCATCCGTAGGTATTTGTAGTGTTATCTAGTTGTGTATTATTGTTATGACGCGTTATAGTAAAACTTTTTATTACACTTAACAAGAACTGGGGGACAGTTTAGCACAGTGGCAATAAAGCGGTTGTGAATGTGCCTGCTCGGTCAGATGAAGATGCCGAGAATGAAATGGCCACACCATAACATTCGTATGCGCCTCCTGAATCGTCAGATACTTCCGAGTATTCGGACGGTGGGGATTCCGTTGACGACATTCCACTTAATATTAGAAAAAGGCTTAGAGGTAACTCAAAGAAAAATTCGAATGATTTCGTCTGATGTGAAAAATATCTAAAGCCAGATATACACCAATTTGTTTCAAGCCATTCGGGTTGTTCACGGGCAAGTGGCTTAGAGGCAAACAGCTCTGAATTTGGATTTTTTTCAGAAATTCTGCGATGAAGACATTGATTAGTACAACGCCGAGCAAAGTAGCATATACTTTGGATTTTAACCTCCCAAGTCATTCCTCCCAGTAAGTCTAGATTGCATCGATTTGATAACACAAATTATAAAGGAATCTACTGGTTTATTGTAACAAACTTACTTATAGCATATGTGAAGAAACGTTCGATTAACGCCTATTGGACAAAAAATAGTATGGTAACTACACAACTATATTTCACCAAATTATGCCCAGAGATCGGTTTCTTCTTCTGATTCGAACGCTTCTTTTTGTTGACAATACAGAGAAAGCACACGAAGACGATATCTTATAGAAGATCCGAAAAATTGTGGATCATTTAAAATAAACAAATGAAAGAAACCTTCTACCCTTTTTAAAATCTCTGTATAGATGAAATCTTATATGCCATGAAAGATTTGGAATCAACTTCTCTGTTTTATGCGACTGTGAAACGGGCTATATATTAGATTTCACAATTTATACCGGAAAGTATACTAACCTGGACGAAATAGATGATGAGCTTCTCAAAACGGTGGGAATATCTGGCAATGTTGTTCTAACCTTAATCAAACCTTATCTTGGGGTTCGTCATTCTTTGTTTATAGACAACTGGTATGTCAGCCGTAATCTTTGTATGGATTTACACGAGAAAAAAACCAACGCATGTGGGACCGTAAAAAAGAATGGGAAAGGAATCCCTACCTTAGAAAAAGTTTTGGAACGTGGAGGGACGCAATACAATTCTACAACGAAACTTTTTGCTTTGAGGTGGAATGATAAACGTGAAGTATTCGAGGTACGTGCTAACTTAGCAGTACCGAATGTGTAAGGCGCACCATAAAGTGGTACAAAAAGGTATTCTTTCACTTATTGGATATTTCCCTTTTAAACATCCGTGCTTTATATCTCATTTTAACGGGTAAGAAAATAAGCCTGAAAGCATTTCAACTGAAGGTTGTAGATCGAATCTTGGAAAAGTACCATACACCTATAAACGTCTATCGAACAGGAAGAAGAAGTTGTGAAGAAGATAATCCTCTACGTTTGACAGCTCGACATTTTCCCTTCTCAAGTTCCACCGGCGGAGAAAGAAAAGGAAGTCCAAAAGCGGTGTGTTGTGTGTGCTAAAAGTGGACATTAGAAAGACAAGCGTTACATGTCTAACCAATACAATGCGCCACTTTAATTGCTTCGAGCGATACCGTAGGGTAAAAAACTATTAATGTAGTTGTGTTCTGAAAGCCCCTTTTTTAGTTAGCTACATTTATTGCAGCTTTTTTTATTTAGCTGCACATTCTTTTGTTTATTTGTAGTGAAAGTTATGCCATAAAGAAAAATTAATGGTATTTTTCTTTAAAGCTAGCTTTACGATAGGAAATTTCCATGTTCATATTATTATGCCAATTATAGGTTCTAATATTTGGGAATCAACTCAACTTTTATTTAGTTATAACGATTTTATTTTGTTTGTTCATTTTGAAGGTTACCATGCGGCAAAATAGTTATTTATGCAACCTGTTGGGAAAGACACAATTTTGTGTTACGAGCTGATTTCTGCGGGACAAGCGAAGCGAGATCCCGCAAAAAGACGCGAGTTAATACAAAAATGGTCTTTCCTAACATGTTTCATACAACATTTTTTCTAATTTTACATCTATATTCTTTAAAACTTTAATTCAAAAATAATAAAATTGAGTTTTTTGATAAAAATACTTTTGAATGCATCTGTATCCAGACGTAACCTTGGCTTATTTATACGTATTTGTTGGAATTTGTATTCATTGTCAAACTTAACAGGCTTTCTTTAGGCATTTTATTCCTGTGTGGAAAATATCGACCAAAAATCGTAACAAATATTGGCTTTGAGCATCAATATGCCTAAAGAAATTAAGGAAACTGCTCTTGAAACAAATAGCAGCGAATTGAAGATCCAGGTACAACACGGAATGATATTTTGTCGTTCCTTTTTTATGATTATTTTTGTTATTATATAGGAAACTTGCATTTAATCACTAGTGGCGTAATACTTTTTATTTTATCACTAGTGGTGAAATGTAAGACCTTTCAACATTCCTGAAAGGTATAAAAATTGTCAAAATCAGAAAAAATAATTATTATACGTTTCTTAAACTGCTATATTAATTGCATGCTGATGTTTATGTTTTAATTTTTCAACTTTGACAAATAATATTAAATAGAATATTTCTACGAATAAGCACTGACTGTCCTATTTTAGATTCCACCTTTGCCAAATCCAGCCCTGAACATATTCGTAAAATCGGCTTGTTTTACAGTTGGCTGTTCCGGACGTATGTATACACAATGGACCTACGCTGCTCCAGACGTATAAAAACGTAGCGTTAAAATTTCTTAGCACACGGGAGAGGGCCAAAACTCAGAATTAGCAGTGAAAGGGTTAAGTTGTATTGATTAAAAAGTACATTTATAGTTATAGTAAACAATGGTTGTCAAGAACAAAATACAAAAGGAAAGGTACAAAACCATTTAAAGTCATGAACTAATTGTTATTCTCTTCATCAGTTACATTATCCACAATGTCATCAGATTCAGTTGGTATAATCCAGGGGTTACGACAAAGTCTCTTTCCCGCAGCAATTACAAAATGGTGTACCTCTTAATTTGGAAAACGCACAGCTGCAGCTTCTATTAAAGCAACGGCTTCTATTCAGCCGAATTCTTTTGCCAGTTGTCGTGGATTTTCTTCAAGCGCAGATTTCCAAATACACACTTGAAAATGTTCCCGCTTTACACGTTCGGCAAATGCGTCAGTACTAGGCGGTACGGTACACAGTTTCGCGGTGTTGTTCTTCTTTTCAGTTCCAGTTCTTTTAAGCCACATACTGTACCTTATAGCAGACATACTTCGAGTGATAGAAGACCCATAGCATGATGCTATAAATGTTGTACATTCAGCTATTATATCATGCAAATCAGCTCCTATTTGCCCTAATTTTAATAAATTTAACCCCCTTTGAAGAACTCTCACGTTTGGTCATCCTTTACCGTAGAGATGGGATACTGCATCACATCGTGATAAATCGTGGGCCGCCAAAAGATACCTAATTATTTCAGAGTGTCTCTGAACTGTCATTCCAATACCAATAACTTGACGCTGGAAGCCAGTTACTTCCATTAGAACGGTACAATTAAGTGCGCCATGTTTGTAATAGTGAACAAGCAGAATAAAGACATCGGTGTCATCACTTCTAATCGTTAAAGGTTCACAACCTTCGCTACCACAGGATACCATTTAACGTGGAATAATCACATAAGCTTCTTCATGCGTTATTCGTAGATCTGTTCTTAATATGGTAATTTCAACTGGCACAGAGTCCAATCCGGTAATGATGAGTTTGTTTTCATGTAATCCAGCATGTTTACCACCATCTGTTATGAACTTTTCACAAATTAGTTTGATGAGTTACATTTTGTTAAATGTAACTGTTAATAAAACATTCTGAGATGGAAGGGGTGTATTCAGAGTCAGTTTATGCTTGCGACTCACTAGTTCACCAGCTCTAGATGTCTTTGTAACACTTTTGATACGGAATTATTGGTATCGATCAAATATTAAGTGAGCATCGTTCTTACTTAATTAAAGCAAAATATAATTTACAAAGCAGTTCACAAAGTCATTCACAGTTCCTGATGAAGGATAATTCACTGTCCACAGTACAGCATAACCATCAATTGGGAGAACTTTTGGTAACTGATTTGATGAATGTGCACTTATATAATGTTTTTCAGAGTTAGTTTTGTCTTTGAATCCCTCATATTACCATTATTATCTAACATTGATGTAAACACAGGAGATAACTCATGATGAAATACTTTTCCTTTATTGAGTTTACGGGAGCGTGCTAAAACAATGAATCGGGAAAATATAAATAGTGGAAAAAGTGTTATTGAATCCTGCAAATTTATTGATGCTTGATAACCCACTTGCAACTGATGTATCAGCATGGACTAGATGATTACAAACTAACCCAGATACAATATTAACAATTCCTTCAGACTGATCTTCTTCTTGTTTGAAAGAATCAATTCACAGGCTTCTCTAACTCTCTGGAGGTGTGTGTCGTCAGCATTGATTCGTGCTGACATTTGTTCCTTATGTTTATTGGCCATAACTGTTCTATCTCCATTAATGACATCAATATCATGTACTATTTTGCTGCAGATATGCATACTCATCGCCCAGTGTTTCACGGTACTTGGATTCAAGGTGACACCTATTACACCTCCATACCGCGTGAATGTTGATTCAATAAGCTGATCGGACCATATTCCATTGAAGATTCCTTGTCGATGCCGCATTACATGTTATCCTTTGTCAAATCCATCTATAATCCCTTGCGGAATAGGTTGTTTCGATCTAAGATAGTATAAACCAAATCTTGCATAATTTATGTGGCCAGCAGCGAAAAAATGTGGTAACATCTGTTCGAAAGCCCAAAGGTGTAACGACCATTCTGCTTCTTTCTGCTCGTATGAATGCCATCATAATGAACACTGGTTTCGTCAAATCTTTCACTCACAGTTTTATACATCTAGACTGGGTCGACCTACGTTCTAATTCAGCCATCAGTTAACTGTACGAAGATGTAGAAAGTAGGACCTCTATGAGTATCTCTTCTGTGACCAAGCGAAGTGCTTTGACATTTTGTTACCAGTTAACAGCTTTTCTACACCACCAAAACAAGATTTCATGACTTCCTCAAGCCTACTACTTGACATCAACGCTCCAACAGAACCAACAAAACTCATTATTGCATGCATTCCTAATAAACGAAGTATGAAATTGGAGAATTGCTCTGGATATACCCACATTACATTGACGGCCACTTTGTATAATTGCTGATCAAGTGTAAAGTCTGTTATGTCTTGCTCTGCTAGCTTAGTCAGTCTTTGTGATTCAACCATTGCAGTCTTCATGGTTACAGGTGTCATATCAATGAGAGGAGTGTATTTAGCCACAGTTTCGTGTTTTGATATACAACGTGAACCAAAAAAACGTACCCCTGCTTCAAGTGTATATTGTACACATAAATTGTAGATGAAAATCCAGATAAAATTTTTCTCTAAAATGTATGACTACAAAGTGACCGACCCTCAAAGTTGAATTTTGAAAATCGTTTTTCGCAAATTTTGTTCTTTTGGTTGAACTTGATAAAGTGAACGGTTTACGAATTATTTGCAATTTCATCAATCACGGTCAATTAAATACTACCGCACCAAAATTTAGTAAGTGGGCAATGGACTAAAAGTCATAGTTGTTATATTGTGATTTTTGACCAGTTTTCATGCAATTTCTTTATCCATAATGAATAATAATCGGTATTCCAACTCCGAAATGGCAGATATGCACATAATGTATGACAGAGCTTTTGGGAATTGTGCTGAAGCTGTTCGTTTATATTCCCACGCATTTCCAAATCGGCGGATTCCGAATAAAAAGACGTTTGCCAACATTGACCGGCGTCTTCGTGAAAGTGGTACACATTATCAATTTATAAAAATTCCATTCATACCGGGTTCTCACAGGTTGTGTCAAGCCACCAAAAATTGACAGTGGCAAGAGGCGAACTGCAAGAACACCAGTTTTAGAACAAAGAGTGTTGGATGCAATTGACGCTGATCCCACTAAAAGCTCTCGTCAATTGGCAAGAGAAAATAATTCAAATCAGTCCACCATATGTAGAATTATTAAAACGGAACTCTTGCGACCTTTCCATTATCGAAAGATACAAGCTTTGACCATTAATGATTCTCAAGCAAGAGTGAACTTTTCACGTTGGTCTCTAGAAAAATTCAATAATGACCGAAATTATCCATCTATTATCTTATTCACTGATGAGGCAGGTTTCGCCAGAAACAGAACTTTTAACTTCCATAACAATCATTACTACGATTATCAAAATTCACGCGTTTTCATTGAAACCAATCATCAACAGCAATTCAGTGTGAATATATGGGCTGGTATTATTGACAATAATTTAATTGGTCCATTCTTTTTGCCACAACGTTTAAATGGTAATTGATACACCAATTTTTTGGATAATGATTTACCCGAGTTACTAGAAAATGTCCATCTGGATGTTAGGGGTCGTTTGTGTTTCATGCACGATGGTGCACGTGGTCAACATCTCCAGCAACAAATTTTGATTGCTCTAATTTAATAAGACAAGATCTGCAATTATTTTTCAACTTACGTCAGTCAGTCAATCATGAAAAGAATTCGTAAATGCATAGCAGTCAACGGTGAACAATTCGAACATTTAATCAACTAATTTGTTCGTTAATTAATACTTTGTTTAACTTAATAACCTCTTTGACAACTATGACTTTTAGTCCACGACCCACTTACTAAATTTTGGTGCGGTAGTATTTAATTTAACGTGATTGATGAAATTGCAAATAACTCGTAAACCGTTCACTTTATCAATTTCAACCAAGAAAATTGAATAGCGGACCCAAAAAGGCACCAAATCACCTGAAAAATCACACACTAAAAAGTTTGAATAGAAAGTATACGGGAACAATGTGAAAACTTATACTTCCAGTCCATTCATAGACAATCCAATCAAACCAGAAATATCCTCGTTAACAAAGAAATAATGTTCATTGGGGATAGTATTTTGAAATTCCTAAAGATTTTCGAGTTATTTGCGAAAAACGATTTTCAAAATTCAACTTTGAGGACCTGTCACTTTGTAGCCATACATTTTAGAGAAAAATTTTATCTGACTTTTCATCTTCAATTTATGTGTAGAAATACACTTGAAGCAAGGGTACATTTTGTTGGTTCACGTTGTATGTCCTTGATCACGGGCTAATGCTGTATTATAACCACTGTACTCTGGTGTTTTTGGAATTTCCACAACAGTACGTAGAAAATCGAAATCTAAGTCATGTGCTCCATGTAATAGCACTACTTGCTTTGATAAAATACGCAACGGAAGGACATGTCCTTTTACATGATATTCCGGCAAGAGGGGGCTTTAGGTGTATTGTCAACTTTCATTTGTTCTTTCTTAAGTCTCCGGATTGTGTCTTTTCTTTCAGAGTTCATTTCTGTCCGTTGTTGAGTAACTAGGATTGCAAAAGAGTGTGTTAAACTAATGCCGTTCTACAAACCAATTGCAGCGTCAAAATTATCGACAGCAACTTGAACAAGGCCTTCTTCATGACTTCCAATGCACGATAGCTCTTTTGCAGAAGATTTTGATGCTGATTCTGTAAAACGTAATGTCTCGTCGTAGGTACAATTAACATGAGATAGTGATAGTTTTTCAAGTAAGAGTTTTTCTCGAATCAGGATTCCAAGTGCAACAAGAAGAGGTGTTGAATGTTTTGTTTCAATGCTTGTTATCATGTTTCCAATCATAATTTATGTCGGCGAGGGACCATCACTTCCAATTTTTGAGATCGTAATGACTTCAATTTTGGGTTCACACTTTCTTCGATTACACCGCTATCAAGTTTTATTTTATGCTCGTTAGCATATGGACTTCTTTCTTTTGGCTCCTTCGTAATAAATTTAGCGACCTCTTTAATGGCACCCCCATCTTCATCTTCATCTGGAACTAAACGAATAATGCAGCAATCATGATCAGGTTGGCCATTCCCGTACAAAATAAAGCAAGCAAATTTGCACCAAAAAAGTCTGATAATTTTTGAACTAAGGCTTTGCGACTGAGAATTGTTCCTCCATTCTTAGCGTGTAATTGGAAGACATCTTTGACATGTGTGCTTTGATTTCCTCCACGACCTTTTCAAACGCAATGTCTTTTTCAGTGACAGAAGCATTAATGGGACGAATAGCCATGAATTTCATCCTGCAGTCGTTGTGGTATTTTGCATTATGGGCAGACAAGTCACTTATAGCTCCAAAAAGTATTATTCTAACGTTCGCAGCTCCTTCGTCATTACGTGCATAGCAAACACCTAATATTTTTATTTTGAAGGTTTTAGAACTGGATAAAGGATCAATGACGCACATTTTACTTGTCGCCATAGACTTGGGTTCTTTGAATCAATATCCATAATACACATTTCACCACAAAATAGGCAATGTTCGGACAAAGTTAAATGCGGACCATCACTACTACGTACTATTTTACGCTGAGGTGCATTATGTATTCACTCCGCATTGACTTTGTGTTTCCTCAAGTATAGTTCGATGTACGTATTTAAAGTATACGTTGAAACACAATTCTTGTGGCACCGTACTATTACACTTTCATTAGTACTAAGCAGTTGCTCTAGTTCAATGTTTATATCGTCCTTTCACCGTGTGCTACACTCAATAATACTTCGGATTCTTTGAGCACCGCAGTCTATAATATTGGTATCCGTTTTACCACATTTAAATATACAATCAATTTTCTTAGTCGTGATTAGATCACAGGTTTCAGTTCAAACCAGTTGAATACATTGAAAACATGAAACGTATCCTGTAAACGTTTTTTATTTAGTAGACTTCTCCAATAACTATACTAAATTACACTAAAAGCCATACCAGTATAAGATGTAAAACAAAATCTAAAACACTACAATATTGACAATATTTGTCTTATTTACAATCTCAATAGCAACAACTAACACAAATAAATCACAAGTAGCGGTACTAAGAAGCAAACAGCTGATTGTTTGACAGTACTGCCAACTAATAAAAAAAAATCTCCTCTTACAAGTCAATGTCATATCTTCGGAGACCACCGATTTATAAATATTTTTAGTCAATTAAATACTTGTAAACATTGTTGATGAGGTAAATAAGCAACAAATTACTGCGAAAATAATTAAACATTGATGTTTTATATATTTTTTGAATAAATTTCCCCTTAAAACGATTATCCTGTCTGTTCTATAAGGAAAGATATAGCCGATATACGGTTTTTAAGCAATCTTAACCGCCATCTTGAATATTTGAATTTGCTCAAGGGCACCCTGCAGATTTTCATTATTTAGGTCTTGAAGGAACAGAAATTACTAAACAATATTGGGTGGACCATACTTCCAGGTTTAGGTTAAAAATGCCTTTTAGCAACTAGACTAATAATATTTATGTTGTGTTTTAATTTTAGTCTAGCAAAGTAGATGTCGTAGGTTCAAATCCCACGAGAGGTAAACTTTTTGTTTATGTATTTAATAAAATTGATAATAATTTTTAATTACAAATTTACTTTTGAACTTATTCGTTCATAACAAACTTATAATGTAACATTCGTCAAGTTGTTTTGGTACGTGAGACTCCTTACGATATTGCAGGCTCACATTCCATTAGTATAAGTAATTTGACTGTAATCTCACTATATTTAGAATTTACATCAGTTCTGCATACATAAAGACAAAATTTACATCGATTAAGGCTTGAATTTCGATAGCTCAGTTGATTATAGCGCTATTCTAGCAAAGTAAATGTCGTAGGTTCAAATCCTACTGGAGGTAAACTTTTTAGTTATGTACTTAATAAAATTAATAATAATTTTTAATTTGTACATTTTGTTTAGTTTGATGGTCTAAGAATCTTTTTCTAACGTAATTAGATTTGAAAAAAGATTTTGCGTTTTCTAGTATTATTCCACTGTGGTTTTTCATTGTTTTAGTACTAATTAAAATTGTTATACTTATTCACAAAAATTTAATCGAGTTTTATGAATGTAAAGTGTATCTTCGTAGTTTAAACTCGAAATTGAAATATCACAGATCTGACTGGGCTATTTTTTTCACGTTCTGTAATGACCTGGTGTTACGGGCATGAAACTCACTTAAACATCGCCTCTTAAAGGTAAAGTGCATGGTACTGACATAGCTCAGTGGTGTGGGCGCGGTTCTTACTCATCATTCCAAAAGAGCACTCGACACAAATCAACAAAGTCAAAATCAGTAATAAAAATGTCACTAAGGTGCCGCCTGTTAAATATACTGATAGCGGGAAAAACGTCAACTAGTTCTTAAAATAACGGCCTAACAGGAAACACTCACCTTTTTCTGAAACCCTACTTCAAGAATATCTACGCAAAATGACTTACGCTTAAGTAAAATGTTAAACTTCTTTTAAAACCCGCAAAAATTGCGTTGAGAAACCTAATACTCAAAATTCATTATATATTTTCGGTAACCAGTTTCACGTAAAAAGATTTGCTCGATTAACAAAAAAAAAGATAATAATTGGTCAACACGGTAATTAATTGTTTAATTTAAATTGAATATGCCTCAAACAAAACACGATCGAATATTTAAAAGTTCCTATAATATAATTAAACATTACTTAATATTCACTAAAACAAATCAACAAAGCTTACTTTACATTTCTGAACCATAATGGCTCTTATTACGGGAACTTTAAAAATTTCTTGAAATAAATTCAATGTGCTTTTAATTTGGTGGAGGTAAATAGATGCCCACAAATTGCACCACAAATAACTATTTATGATTAACAGAATAACATAAAAATTTATATCGCAATCAATCAATTTACAGTTAATGAAACATTCCCCAGACAGAACGGCATAAACAAAAGTAATTCGTCAAAAACACCTAAAAAATTATGTTGTGTCACATATCAACAACTGCCTTTATAACTGCAAGAAAAGCTTTCCGAAAATAAAAATTTTAGAACTACAATGAGATCGGAATTTTTACTGAAATTTTAAATTACACCAAGGATTATGATGATTAGGGATATTAATATACTAAGCAAGTTATAACATAAAGAAAATAATTTTACCCAGCGTCCTTTTGCCACTTCCACAATTTCCATTGTTCTTGTCCAACTTCCATCGCTATCAGCTGACACCTTTTGAAAAAGCGTTGTACTATGCAAAATTACTAAAATCCTGAGTGGGCATTCTTGTAGTTAACCAAAACTCAAACACATTATAATCTGGCACTTTAACTTCTACCAAATATTGGCACGTGATACTTTTCTATTGCCCTTGAAAATCACCGCTTATAATCTCGATCGATCCACATACGTGACAACAATGTGGATCTCATGGATTTGTAAATTTACATAAATTCGGGAAGTTTATAACACAAATTTTTAAGACATCGACAATGCCGGTTAAATATAGATTAATAAGACTTTTTTTCTTTGATCAGCACTAGGCTAAATTGGAAATCTCCGACTTCACTTAATGAACTTGGAGTTCCTCGATAAAGTGATATACAATAGACAAATTTGTTAGGGATGCAACTATATACCATAACCGCATAAAAGCGAACATATTCATTTAACCATAACGACGACG
Source organism: Vesta saturnalis (assembly GCA_036346205.1). Taxonomy (NCBI): domain Eukaryota; kingdom Metazoa; phylum Arthropoda; class Insecta; order Coleoptera; family Lampyridae; genus Vesta; species Vesta saturnalis. The sequence continues at coordinate 536,449 of JARFJB010001943.1, forward strand.
AAACGTCGAAGGCCCGACAACACAATAATTCGTAACTGTATGGGGAGGCTGTTTTGAAAAAAGTGATAATGTTCGGCAAATTAAAAGTTATAAAATCACCCAACTGGTCACCTAGCTTCCTTAAAGCGATGTAGATCTAACAACTTAATACCTAATACCATTCAAATCAAATATCATTACCAAGCTACTGGATCATACAGGAATTAGAGTAAATCGAATTTATCTCTTCTAAGAGAAGTCATCCAAGCTGCAAGAATAGATCTCGACAAACTAGATAAGCAAATTTACATTTTGCGTTTTCTATCATCAGAACAGCTATAAAATGGCTGGGGATTTCTTAAGAACCTTTACATATAAGATTAGAAATACATGAAAATCAAACGAAAACTAGGCAGATTTAAGTAAATTTGATTCTCTTAATAACGCAACAATGCACGTATACTTTACACATACTTTACAAATAGTACATCTGACAATCTCGTAGTTAATCCTAGTTTTTGAAATTTATCCGATACTGCTCGGTCTGTTTTGTCTAAAGGGTTGGATTTTGCTGTATCTCCTTCCAAAGTTCCTGTTGAGGAAATAATCTCTAATATTAAAAGGACTATTATAGCTCCTGGAGCAGCCCTAATCAGATTTGAAGCTACAATAATGCCATGTAGAGCACAACCTCCAAAAAAGAATGCAACATGTTGATTATCAAGCCTTAAAAAATTACGGAGCTACAGACATTATAATTTTACCAGCAGATAGAGAACGAGCTACTGATTTGATGGATAAAACTGACTAAATAAACAAAGCTAATAGTTTACTAAACGATTCTGCTTACACTATACTATCATACAAAAATTCAAATTATTAACCACGAAACTGTTAAAGGAATTAAACTCACTAGCTGAAATAATTAAAAAACTAACACCACAAGATCCTACAATATCAACAGTCCAAGATTTTGTGGATTACCAAAATTACAGAAAATAAATATTCTACTTGGACTAATTGTAAGCTCCATAAACTCAACAAACTACGCATTATCTAATTACCTAAATACTCTACTTCGACCTTTCATATTTTATAGAATTGATTGGCAAATTAACATTAACCCTATTAGTTAATTAGTTTTGATGTGGATTCTTTGTTAGCAAAAGTGCCAATAAATGACACCTTATAACTATTAGAATGACATTTCAACCACAACGAGATAAAATTCTTTGCATATTGTCTAACTACATCATTAGTCTTGTTTAATGGCGAGTATTAGCAACAGTTAGATGGAGTGGTTATGGGATCTCCAATTTCACCATCGATTGCAAATTATTTTATAGAATATTTTGAAGAACGGGCTCTAAATAATGCATCCAAGAATGCAAAACTTTGGCTTATATAAATGTTGATGATGTTTTTTCTACCTGGCCTTTTGGAGGAGAAGAATTAATGGTGTTTCTAAACCATTTAAACAATCAGCATACAAGCATTAAATTTACAACTGAAAAAGAAAAAGATGGTTCTCTTCCATTCCTTAATGTTGTAATTGAAAGAAAACCAGATGGAAACTTAACATATTCCACATATCTTAAGCCAACTCATTCAAATAATTACATTAATGCTTCATCACACCATCATCCAGTACAAAAGTTTAGTACGATACGAACTTTGTACAACCATGCCACAAACATTTGTCATCTAGATAAACTATAAAATGAATTAAACCATATTGAAAAGGTCTTACGTTTACTTCATCATACTAAATTCGCTATTATTCGACATGATTTAAACACTTTGCACAATATAAACTTGAAACACAAGAATTCTGCCTGACGATAGGAATTGGTATACAAGGAAGATTCGGGAAGCTATTGAAATTCTGAAACAGCCTAACAACTTCAACAGGGATAGTGGACGTAAACTGTGCGATACACGGGTATCTATTTGTAAGAACTGAAAGTTTTACAATCCACAACAGTGATTTAATTTTAATTCCCTAGTTACTTTATTAATATTGTCATTTTGATGTTACCTTGTCAATATTTGTCACTTTGATATTACGCCTGACGAAGGACCGAGCATCTGTCTGAAATCTTGCAAATAAATAAATATATAAATAATTTACACCATTTTTCCCAAATAAAGCGTTGTTTACCTCTTATGTGTTTTAAACTTCAACTGAACTAAAAAGGGAATCAATCATCTGCCCCTTCTTCTTAAAAGCACTTAAATTCGGTAAATGACAACCCACCATTTCGCATGGAAACGATAAAAAAAAGAAGCATAGAACTGTCAAATCAGAGAATGCACGAAACATCTTAACACTACCAGCTTCTGTAAACTGAGTCAAATAAGTTACCAACATGATTTACAAAAGCTATACAAGCAGGCTAAGTCACTATTCCACATGATCGACTTCATGCAAACAACTCAATTGATATAAACTAAGAATTTCCAACGATAATTATATCAGAACGTCACAGGATATAAACACGGCCGTGATTAAATTTAGCAAACAACGCGGTCTACTAAAACTAAATCTCTGTACAATTTCTTCATAAAAAAAAATCTGCTCCACATATACTACATATACATATATATATATATATATATATATATATATATATATATATATATATATATATATATATATATATATATATATATATATATATATATATATGTAGGATGTACCAACCAAGATGCAAATTTCGATAACTCCTTCGGTCTCATAGATATCAAAAAAGTTCTCAAACAAAAAGGGTAGATGAAGTAACAGTGCATTATTTAAAATTATTTTGAACTGTACAGGATGTTCCAAAATTCAGGTATGAATCATACTTTTTTAAATGGGAACCCCTGTATATTATTTCAAATTCAGAAAGCCCACATTTTTTCGATTTTTTTAATGTCGGGGTTGGATACATTATACAGGGTATTTGGAAAGACATGGATTGTTTTGTGTTGTACTCACTTCAATGCCCTGTAGAACAATACACTCTGTAGAAATGAATTATCTGTTGGCCAGCTGTCTTCTAGAATATTGTCTAGTATCGTTACCCACCATTATTTATTTAGCTACTTGGGGTTTGTATACAGGGTGGCTCAAAACTCGGATGTGTCATTTTCTTCCTTAACTGAAATGGAACACCCTGTATTTTTTATCACTATCAAAGTCCACTGATACTCCTCTTTAATTTTTGTCAGAGGTTTCCTGTTTCAATGGGCAATAGAGGAAACAAAGAACATTTTTCAAAATTTAAATTTGGTGTATTATCAGATAAGCTAACACTTTATGTAGGCGTAAATCGATTAATTTTCCCACCTACTTTCTAAAGACCTAAATGATCATAATTTATAATAAAAATTGATAATTTTGGTCTTAAATTACCTTAGATTTTAGATCCTTTTTAACATCATTGAATACATGAATCACAATAATTTCCGTTATTTCATGGTAAAATACTTACCTATCTTGGTTAGGTTTTTTAAATGGTGTATTTGTATAACAACGATATACAATCAATCTAACCGTTTCGATAATACATACAGTTATCTTCGTCAGTAGTAGTATTATCTAATAAAATGGTTAAAGATGTTCAAATCAATTTTGTGAAATTTTAAAATAAACATAAGCCTGCTATTAATATAATAGCTTGGAAAACGTATAAAGCCAACTATAGAATACAATTTTAGTAAAGAATAACGAGATCATTAAAAAATTAAATATTGTTAAACTATCTATGCATCGTAATAAAAAAGTGAGTAACGATAATAGTTGTGCTTTACGTTTCCTTAATTTTTCAAATTGTCTAATAGAATGATAAGTTTCCAACACATAAAGGACTGAAATATGAGATATGAAATATTACAACCTCGTATAGGTAACAAACAAAAGACACCTACGAAACACACAAAATTAAAAAAACACCGAACGCGTTTCAATAGCTAAGCTATCGTTATTAGCGGTCGACCGCTAATTATGATAGCTTAGCTATTGAAACGCGTTCGGTGTTTCTTTAATTTTGTGTGGTAGGTGGATGTATTTTGTTTGTTACAGATCCTGCCACAGTTCCAGTGTTTTTCTCGTATAGGTCAAACATCCCATTATATTAAAAAGTTTGCCGACTTTGCTGAAAAAATACATAATTTCAAAATTGTAGGTGATATAATGGTTAGTTTTGATGTTGTTTCGCGTTTTACAAAAGAAACTATTGAATATATTGATCTTTTTCCAAAGGATATAACCCCTTAGCCCTGCTACAGCTAATTTTTACATGGAAAAATTTGAAACATGGGGAAGAGGCACTACATAAGTTTTTGGTTTTTATAAATGGTGTACATCCTAGCATCCAGTTTACCATGGAAAAAGAAACTAATGGAAGTTTACTATTTCTTGACATATTAATATCTAAAAATAATAATTCATTATCTTTTAAGGTTTACAGACACACACTGATAGATACCTTCATAAATTATCCAACCACTATCCACGTCAAAATATTGGTGTAATTAAATCTTTAGTGGATCGAGCAAAAAGAAGTTGTGATCCTGAATTTTTAAAAGATGAATATAAATATTTAACAAAATCTTTACAAGATAATGGATATTCGCTTACTGATATTAATAATACTATTACACATCTTAGACGTAATCTTAAAAAAATACCTGTTCTTAATGTTGGTATTACTTTTCTTCCTTTTATAGCTAATGTTACAGATAGGACTGAAAAAACCTTAATTAAATATGGTATTAGGGCAAAAACCTACAAGAAAAATTGAAAAACATTTAAGGTCACCTAAATATGTTTCAAACCCATTATCATTTTCCGGAGTGTATCAGTTATCTTGTTCATGTGTAAAAGTGTACATTGGAACCACAAAACGTATCTTTGATACAAGACGTAAAGAACATATGAGATTTTATGGGTTAGGTCAACCAGATAGGTCTGCGGTAGCTGACCGTGCCTTATATAATTTTAATTATGATACCTACTCAATGTGACAGTATGGAAATATTGTTAAGACAAACTCATGATTGTGTTCGTATTGAGATATATAAATAATTTTAATAGACAAGAAGAAAATCTCCGTTTAAATAGGTCATCGTATAATTTAAAAGAAAGTCTTGATTTTAATTTTAACTTTTGGTGTGTCTAGGTTTTTTGCTGTTTTTTCCTAGATCTTAAAGTAAATGCTTTACCAGTTATATTTTGAATCACCACAGCAACATAATTAGTTGAAATTAATATTAAAAATTACATAAAACGTTCTGTATTATGCTTTTCATTGTTAAATAGCACTTACACTTATTGATAAAGCTATTGTTAGATTTAACTGGATTATTTTAATCACTGTCAAGTTTCTATTTGTGAATGCTTCTATCAATTTCAAATTGAAGTTTTTCACAAATTTACACTTACAACATATTTTGATTAAATTTTGTTAAATTTGTTTTTTGGTTGACATTTTTCATTGTCAGCCTTCGACCGTTAGAGGGTGTTCTGATTTATCATCTTCAAGAATGTTCAATAATATTTAATTATTTAACTCACTAGTTATGCTTTACTAAAATTGTATGCTATAGTTGGCTTTATACGTTTTCCAAACTGTTATATTAATAGCAGGCTTATTTTGTTTTAATTTTTCAAATTTCACAAAATTGTTATGAAAATATTTAACAATTTTGGTAGATAATACTACTACTGACGAAAATAACTGTAAGTGTTTTCAAAACGTTTAGATAGTTTGTATATACAAATACACCATTTAAAAAGTCAAAAAAAGATAAGTATTTTAATATGTGTAATAGTGGTGAATGTTTACATTTTCATATTCCGTTATTTCATGTTTGAAATTTTTCTGACAGCGTATTGGCCTTGTTTCTCTACTTAAAATTGTTCGTGTAAGAAACTTTTTTAGCGTAACACACATTACCGATAACTTTAAAATTTGAAGGTATCGAATGGTATCATATTCCATAATACATGAATTATCTTAACATTCCGCTATTGGAAATTAAGTAATGACGAACTTACTATTTTAGCGCATTTGATCTTAGATTCTACGTTGTGATGGGTCAGAGGTCATGGGAAAAATTGTTACACCAGAGGAAAAGCTGTTAAATAACACTAGAACTGACCAAACTAACCTCAGAAAACACCACGGAAAAGAGGTTTAGCTCTCCTACATTTAATTTCTTTTGATCCAAGCTGTGCTAATTAATAATAATTTGAGACATGAACATTAAATTTCGATTGCTCATACCTTTTTCAACTACAAAATTAATTATTAATTGATTGATAAATTATCTAACCATAACAATCTGTTAAAATTACAGTTAAAGCTCCACAAATTAAATGACCTTGTCAATACATAACAAAAGTGTAATTCCCGAAATATAATTGAAAATAAGGAAAAAGAGAAAATAATAAGTGCATATCTATGTAAAATAGCTAGACAATATAGACAACGCGGTTGGGATTCATAAGGAACGGATAATGTATTATGTGTATAAAATCGGGCCACACAACGTTCTGTATATTAGCTCGGGGGGTCGGGCTCAGTAGAAACCTGTTGCTGTATCGGGCTCAGTAAGATATCGTCTATAACTATATATATATATATATATATATATATATATATATATATATATATATATATATATATATACAGGGTGATTGGTCGAAACCATTCCAATATTTTATATTTTATACTTGTCAAATTTTCATCATAAATTTGAAAAGAGACACGACCATTCATTACAAGACAAAATACGTTAAAACTAAATTTGTTTTGAAAATTTGATTCTCGCTTGAAATGTGGGTTTTCCGACGCCCAATAGAGCCAATTACGTCGATTAACAATTCCTTCTCTGGTAAATTTTGCTTCGTCCGTCCAAATTATTTTTCGTAAAAACAGCGAGTCTTCCTGAATTCTGATTAACATTTGCTCACAAAATTCCACTCGCTTGAAATTATCGCCTGTATGAAGTGCTTGAACCAAGGTAAACGAATAATCATGCATTTTATGCTTCTTTAAGATGTATTGTATGGAATAGTAAGACAGGCCCAAATCTTCTGAAGCAGATCGTATCGAGCCGTGGGGATAGTTATTAAAATATGCTAGGACATTAACTTCATTATCTTCTTCGCCAGTAATAGGCTTTGATCGTGTTCTGGCAGCTTTCTCTGTTCCATACCATAAAAAGTTTGACTCTATTCGCTTAAATTTGTGCTTGTTCATTGGTGTTAAATGAGGATATCGGTCATTAAACAAACGGCAAGTTCTGCTAATAATCTTATCACATTCTCCATGAATATAAAATAAGTTCAAAATATCCCTGTTTGAATACTTCCCATTTTCCATTTTGATAACAGGTAAATCGTTTTGAATTTCAGAAGAAATGAACAAATACCTCAATATGAGAAACACTATCTAAGATAGGTATAGGGAATTCTAATACAAATCAATGCAGAATTTTATTCTGCATTCGTTAAAGGAAGAAAATATTGGGCATTGTATTTGAAAAAGTTAAGTTTTTATGGTTTTTATTTTCAAAAGATGGAAGTCACATTTTGAACACCCTGTAGATAATTCGGCAGTACCGGAAGCATCAGCGTAAAGCTTAAGGATACCCCTATGCATAACGTCAATATTACTTGCTTCGTACTAAAAATGGCGCCAGTAGGCATTGTGAAATGTCATAGTGTTCAACCAATAATTTTCGAAAAAAAATTTAAATCTCAAAAACTATTAAATTTAAGTATAGGGAACATTGATAAAATTTCTACTTAAATGGCGAGTACAATTCGAATATGCCATAAAAAGGGTACGATTCCATTTAAAATAACAAAGTTGATGGCTACTTCCGGTATAACCGGAAGTATAGTCATCATGAAAATATTTTCCTTAAATAGAATATGAATCACTTAGTCCAGATACAAACTTTCAGAAATCAGCCATGGCTGGAACTCCTAATACTTCTAATGAATGGTTTCGACCAATCACCCTGTATATAGAAATTGGTTTAGTGAACGAACAGAAGTTCAATTTGATAATCATTAATTGTATTGTATTTAAAATTAACTTTAAAAGTTAGTGTTAGTTACAGTATAGCCTATTGACTCACTCACTCAATGTGAACGTTTGAATTATATTTTCACTGCTTTACAACTTACTACCTTCTTCATTGAATTTAGTCGGTAACCCGCTTATTTCAAGCCCACGCGACCCTAAGTGTGGATATGTCGTGAAAATAACGTACGATAATTATTTACGAAAATTAACATATAGAGTGTTTCATAATAAAGGAATTTCTTCTTACAGCCCTGCTTTTTAAACGAACCTTGTATTATTCAAAACCTAGCTTACATGGCAGTGATCTACTTTTAGACTATCGTGGCCATACATTGGATATTACAATTACCTTATCTAGATAGCACGCTTAAAGACTATATTGAAATGAATGTAAAATTCTATTGTACGTTAACTATCTTTTTATAAAGAAAGATGGTATTTAAGTAATTTAAACGCTATTTAGAAAAAAATACAGTTATTTTCTAATTAGACAGCACAGACTATCTTTATAAATTACTATTAAAAATAAAAGCAGGAAATATGATTTGAGCGAAAAGAATATATTCATAAAATGAGTATAAATTTTAGCATTATATCCATTAAAATGAAGACAAGAAAAGAGAGAAAATGAACTCATTAGGAAAGATATACCCAAACTTGCCTATAAAGTTATCTTGACAGACGTCAATAAAGCACTAATTTTATATTATACAGCATACCGTTAACGCCCTAATTATTCCACGAGAAATAATTAACTAATGAAGTTGATTATGGCTAAAAATAAAGTCTCCGCATGTGTTTAAATGTAAGATAACATTACGTTTACACCATATTCAAGGCATAAAGAACACGCCCAAATTATGTGTATGCGTTGCCTTACACCATTGTTTGTTACTGTGTTTATTATATTTATCTTCATCATGTAATCTTTAATTTTGTAGTATTCACTTCAGTGTTTTAGTGAAAGTATGAACTATAAGCAGAAATATTTATGCTCTATAAGGAAAGCACATAGGAAAATTTGAGTAACACATAAAAAGAAATCTAAAAAGCAGAATCGTTGCAATATGTAAATTTCCAGTTAGATTCTTGGGAGATGAAATCGAAAATCAGCCCTTAGGGGCAACTGAAACTGAAAATAATATATTATAAAAGATTTTTTGTCATATTGAGTTAATGTAGTATAAAGGTGTTTCCGATTGAGGCTTATTCAGGTGTAATTTAAAATAGATAAAGATATCCACATTGAATTTTATTATAAGAAATATTCTAAGCTACAAAGAAAAATAATTTAAAAAAATTTGCAAATACGTACTGTTGTAAAATTCGAAATCAATTGAAGAATGATGGAAATCTAATAAAGCAGTTATTCTGTTTTTGACGTGTACATAAGAAACCAGAAAGTGAAAAATGCTGGTTTCGAATGAAAACATGGCCAGTAAAGATGTACATTACTCAAACTCAAAAATAAATTTAGGTCACAGCTTAACTATTAGTATCGTGATCGTTAAGCGTTTGGGAAAGAAATAATTACTAGTTGTAAAACGTGGGATACGATACTACAGTTTTAGTAGAAAAGTATTTTCCCTTGTAAACTGTGATTTACTACTGTTCAATAATTCGTTTTAAAGTTTTATTTCCGGAAACGAAGAATGTATGCGAACGTATACATTACCAATCACTTTCTTGTGTAGAAATAGCTTCTCCATTTATCTATAGAATTTTAGTTTCTTTAATTCAAATTCTAAAGTAGAAAAAGAAAACTTTAACGTAGTACCAGTTTATATCTAAAATTTTTATCGTATTCCTTTTGGATACACTTTCTGATAATTTTTTAGTAAAAGCACGTTTCAGTTGCTATAAGCGTGATACTCGTCTGTATTAAGTTATTTGTTGGTTTCGTGATGCCATTTTATTCCACCAAAACGCGATTTTCTACTCTATCTTAAAGTCTCCGTATAATTTATTGCCAGTTAGTTACACTCACTTATGATGAAATTTGTGATTTGAACAATATTTCGTTAAGAAAACTAATGTTACAAAATTACTTTAGATACAAGATAAAATAATGCTTTGTTATGTAAACTGTTTACATATAAACTTCAAATTTTTTCTACATTTATATTTAATATATTCAACATAATGTTTTCGTATCATCGGATTTGATCTTGCGCTGAAAGTCATTTCCATACATTTAAAGAGATGCTGGTAACGTATAAATATACTATATCGCTTCATTTTTTCCTTTACTAAAATCGATATCTTATAGTTGAACTTTTTCCATAAAATTAAATGTTCAGTAAATAAATAACTTTTTTTATTAGTTTCTATTGATTCTGTTAAAAACTCTCTGATTTGTTGACGTCGCTATGTATTTGGTTAATAGTACATTACATAATATGGTAAGCATTTCATTACGTAAGAGTGCGATCACGAGCGAGCGAGTGTCGTAATTTGAACGAGTGCGTAATAGGAATTACGACTCTAAAGACCACCATTTTCACTCACAATAAAGTAAAAACTATACCAAAAATATTTAAATTGTATTTTAAGAAAATAAACGTAAATCATTATTCTTGTTTGACGTAAACGCGTTGCACTTTGGAGTACGATGTAATGTAACTGTAAATATAAATAATAAGAGAAAATCTTAATATTAATGTCAAACTTTCTTGTTATATTCAGATCGAATGAGCAAATCACATATTTAGCTAAATACGTGAAATAAATACATTTTAAATTAGACTGTTGCTATACAAATATTTACAAAAAAAAAAGAATTTATTTAGTCATTAAAATTAAAAAGTATGTTCATAATTGCATAGATAAAAATGCGATTCAACTTTTATAATTTTTATTAATGTTTAACCAAATCATCTTATTTATGTTTTGCCTAATGCTTTCACCAAGAATTTTTTGGGACCAGGACCAGCAGTCATTAGTTCACTAACATTATTAACTCACTAAACATACAGATGTACGAAGTAATGGCATACGTCATGGATAACAATTTTATTTCATTATATCCCTTTTACGAATTGTACAAAAAGTTAATGATCCCTATACGAATGTAATAACTTTTTCACATTGAACTTCATACCAAACAAAACGTTAAAGTTTGCAACTCAGTGAAACAAAACTGAAACACTTAATTATCATTAATTTATTTTTTATAATAACAATATATATATATATATATATATATATATATATATATATATATATATACAAGTTTTCATTACGTAACCGTATTACGTAATGGAACATTTTCACATAAGAGTATAAAAACACTTTACAGCTACTATTTACACAAAATTATCTTTATTTGTGGGTCAAACCATTCCAAGTCATCCAGAAAATATTTATTTGGTTGCTTAACTATTTTTTTGTAATCATTACTTTTAACACATAAACAAAAAAGTTGTATGTAACTGAATATGTAAACTTTTGTGCTTATATATTTATTTTGACATTTGTCAACAAATATTTCAAAATTTAATTTTCTGTAAACGATTACAAAAAGGTTTTTCGCAAAACGTGTGCTGTCACTTTTTGGTGCTCGGCGTTATATTTTATCCCTCGGCAACGCCTCGGATAGAAAAGAACGCCCTCACACCAAGAAATGTATAAATAGCACACTAGTTGCGAAAACTACTATAAAAAAAATGATTTTTTAAATTCAATCACGATTACACGTTGGAAGTTGAAAATCGTCATTATTTAAATTTTACTGTCACCAGTTTTTGAATGCCAGCCATATTTGTTCGGTGAACTGCAGCAATTCAGGCATTTACGCCAACACCTGTATCTCCTAATCTATTTGTCCTATCACTATGGGACAGAAAGAAATCCTATTAAAAATAAAGGGCTACATTTTTGGTTCATACACTTTTTACCCAAATTTAGGTCTTAGGGGTGAAATTAGAGACAATGTTTTCATATTTCTAATTCGTTTTTTCAGTTTTTAAGGGTGATGTTTCTTCAGAAGGATTAGAATGTACAACACAATTTTTTTTATAAATAGTTAGGAAGTATGTCTACTTGTACACCAATATTTATGACTTTGTCTAGCTCCCTATTTCTTGAAAAATTTTCAAAAATTTTAATTTTTAGGGGTCAATATATCTGTTGGGGCCAGGAGTAGTATTTTATGACAGTAACATGTACAGGGTGGCCAACTAAGAATGCGAGGTACTGTATCTGGGAAACTATCCATCGTAGAGGCTTGCAAAAAAACTCAAGTTTCTGAAATGGCCACTAGGGGGCGTAACTGCAATCTTGAATCTAAAAAAGTGATGTTTCTGTGAATTCTGCTATATTAACCTATTAAAAAAATAACTGATTTTTAAAGTCGAGGATAATCTGAACTTTTCTTGTTTTACACTTTTTGACGTATGTTTAAAAATAAAGTGGTGGAGGGTATTCAAAGGTTTCCTTAAATAACCCCCTGTATCTTCGACACCGCAAAGCCAATGTTAACAAACTTGGGGGCGTTGAAATGCGCTTGAAATGAGCTATTCTTGGGCTGCAAATGTTATAATATTTGAAGTTTTGTTAGTTTCACATGTCGTCGCTACAGGGCTTTGTTCGACATTCCGACAGAAACGGTTAATTTTCGAAAAAAAATTAAATGCATTGGTATGCTTTTTTTCATGAACAAGTAGCTAAATGATGCCTGAACAAGCTCGCGAAAACCGCATCTCGGTATCTTGTACCTAACCTAAAATATCGGCCAAAGAAAATTTTATACGAAAGTCCCTTAAATTTTTATTTTTTTTAACCATATTTTTCTGGAATTGTTTCTATTATGTAAGTTATGGCCCTAAAAAGGACCCATTTAAAGGAGGAAGGTTTTTAATGCCCCCGTAAATGCTCGAAATGCTGGCCATCACGCTCTATGCATTGCTGAAGCCTCTCATGACTAGACAAAACTGCAGATTCAATTTCGGCTCTCGGTATGTTCCGTATTGCGTTATGAATCCGGTTTTTCATATCTTCTCTAGTAGTAGGTTGAGTCCGAAACACGACGTCTTTTAAGCGCCCCCATAAATAAAAATCGAGGCAAGTTAAGTCTGGCGATCGCGGAGGGCATGGAAAAAGACTTCCTCTTCTAATCCACCGCTGTTGAAATATTGCATTAATATGCTCTCGCACATTAATAGCAAAATGTTCTGGACAACCATCCAACTGCAAAAACAATTTTTGCCTTGTATCCAGAGGCACATCTTCCAACAACAACGGTAATTGATTGGCCAAAAGTCAAGAAATACATTGCCATTTAGGGTTGCTCGAAAAAATATGGCCCAATAATTCTGCCTCCCAGTATGCCACACCATACATTTAAGCTCCAACGTCCTTGGCCCTGAACTTCACGCAACCAATAATGCATATTGTGCAGATTGACTCTCCCGTCACTACTGAAGTTGGTTTCATCGGTCCAAAGAATTTGAAATAAAAATTCTCTATTTTCGCGTATCATGCCTAACATCCAATGGCAATAGTCTAACCTTCGATCAAAATCCTCCTCTTTCAAGGCCTGATGCAAAACGACATGGGGTGTATTCTTTAAGTAATTAAAAAAAAGTTTAAACGAATACCTATATATTTTGATGGCCATTAGTTACCTATGGCCTTTCAAAATATTTTGAACCGTTGTCCGTGGTATACCCAACTCAGTGGATAATGCTCTTGTGCTATCATGAGGATTTCCTACAATATAGCCCAGTTCACGGTTAATATTTTCTTGTGTTCTTCCAATTCTTTGCCGTTGAAACGTAGGCCGAAAACTACCATTGACTCGTAAGCTCGCCACTAATCGGGGAAAAACTCTTACATCGCAAGGACGCCGATTTGGATATCGAGCCGCGTAAACTATTTTAGCTACTGCGGCATTCTGAAGATATTCAAAATAAACCGCAAGCATATCAACAGCTTCATTATTCGTAAAACGCATTTTGAAAGCACAAAAGTTTCCCAAAGTAACGCGAAAGTATTGACAACTATTGACAATTTGAGGATTATGTATGTTTTGTTTAGGTATCTGTTTCCATTGCCTGCTTTTATTAATTGTATTTTTCGTATATGTGCATAATGAATATGCATCTAAACAAACAAAAAATAGACCTTTCGTGTAACTGTTAGTATTGCTTACTTGCCCGTAGTAATTTCAAAAAGGGTGATTTTATTCTGGTGTATAAATTTACAAACATTTAAAATCGCAATTTCTAGGTAACCTATTCAGAACCGAAATTGGAGCTGCAGTTTTGTCTACCCATAAGAGGCCTCAGCAATGCACAGAGGAATGGTCAGCATTTCGAGCATTTACGGGGCATTAAAAACTTTCCTCCTTTAAATCGGTCCTTTTCAGGGCCACAACTTACATAATAGAAACAATTCCAGAAAAATATAGTTAAAAAAAAATAAAAATTTAAGATATTTTCGTATAAAGTTTTCTTTGGCCGATATTTTAGGTTAGGAACAAGATATCGAGATGTGGTTTTCGCGAGCTTGTTTAGGCATCATTTAGCTACTTGTTCATGAAAAAAAGTCATACCAATGCATTTAATTCCTTTGCGAAAATTAACCGTTTCTGTCGGAATGTCGAACAAAGCCCTCTAGCGACGACATGTGAAACTAACAAAACTTCAATTATTTTAACATTTGTAGCCCAAGAAAAGCTCTTTTCAACGCGCCCAAGTTTGTTAAAATCGGATTAGCCGTTTCGAAGATACGGGGGGTGATTTAAGGAAACCTTTGAGTACGTCAAAAAGTGCCAAACAAAAAAGGTTCGGATTATCCTCGACTTTAAAGATCAGTTATTTTTTTATTAGGTTAATAAAGCAGAATTTACAGAAACATCACTTTTTTAGATTCAATATAGCAGTTACGCCCGCTAGCGGCCATTTCAGAAACATGAAAATATTTTCCAGATTTTTGTATTGGCCGTTTTAGTATAACTTTTTTTTCCGCAAGCCTCTACGATGTATAGTTTCCCAGGTACAGTACCTCACATTCTTAGTTGGCCACCCCGTACAAAAAATTTGGTTTTGTACTTTTGACTACAATCTGAGATGTGACAAGGTAAATGTGTAAAACCCGCATTCCAGAAGGTGTAGATAAACTGTAATTGTGAAGTATTCCTGTTTATAATTGCATAAATTTACATCAAAAGGTAAGTCAAAAGATATGTTTAATAGTAGAAGTTAGTAATAGTGTATTACGTAGCAAGTGTTGTAAAAGGCATATTACGCACGAATGGTTTATACCTTACCTACGACCATATACAGTGTGCTAAAGTCTGGGCTACTTTTAATATTTTCATTATTAACAGGTATTTTAAATGATGCTTAAACAACAGTAAATCTTTCGTTACCATTCCTGCCATTGCCATCACCTTTGGGGAAATTAAATTTTCGTTCTCACTATCACTTGACATTTTGAAAATGCAGGTATTCTCTTTGAAACTGTATGTATCTTATAATCATTAATTAGAACTTATTTGTCTTTCAAAAAAGTTTGTTTATATTATTTTGAATTTGACAGTTGTTATGACCAAAGAGTATATAATAAAGAAGAGAGGCAAAGTATTGGAATTTAAAGTAGTCAAGTATTGTGTGTTGCCTAGCAAAGAATTTACAATTTTAGAGCTACCAATAGTTAGTATGAAAAGAAATGGCTTCTTATAACCTACTGTAAGAGAGAGATGTAAAGTACATGGCGAATATTTACTTGCTCTAACTACAAGTTGTTAACCGGCAGTGTTATCAGACTTAAAAGAAGCCTTTTATTAGAACAATGCTTTAAATTTTGTAGCATATTTTTTTTGCTACTGCCTGAAAAGGGACGATTACAGAACTTAAAATTTTAGAACCCTGATTTCTTCACCATTCTCAATCAAACAGATTTAGTAAATTATCTTAAGCATTAAAAATGTAAAACAAATGTTCTAAGAATTTATTTAAAAAAAAAACAACAAATAAGCACTTTCATCGAAACAAAGTTTAAAATTCACAATACTTCACAAATAGAACACCAGTGTACGTATTGTATGCGGTGGCGAAAAGTTTTATGTACCTAAAGGTAAATAAAGGTGGGATTTTGTGCCATAAAATGGATTTATCATAATGTTGGTAAACTAATAACATTAAAACTAAAAGGCACGTGAGTTAAAGTATTTAAAATCTGGCGTTCAACGGTAGCGCGCGTGGTAGCGCACGACCATTGTTTATGGAGTCAGTACGCGAGGATTTGAAATTGTTTCAGTTGCGTTATGCATATGATTCACAGGTAAGCGGCTAATAAACCAAAAAGGGTTCTGAAAAAAATTATTGAACAGTATCAATTGGAATTTAGAAATGGCAAACGACATTCTATTGATTATGGGTACACTGCTTTAAAATATAAAATATCTGGTGTGGAACATCACATGACCTTCCACCAACATACATAATTGAAATTAAAAGAAGTGAAATAATTTTGATTTCAATTTTTTTTGAACAACTATGAAACCTCCTTTTGATACGTTCATAACGAAAACAGGCAACACTGTTAAAACAAAAACTGTAATCTGTCAGAATGACGTTTAAAACATCATGTAATTCATAAACATAAATATATGTAAAGTAAAAAAAAATTCCATACCCCCCGATTCTATAAAAACATCACTAATACAGCTTCAGCATTCTCAATCATATTCATTTAATTTTTACATTTATTTCGCTTTACATTAAAAAACGTTATAAAGAAAATTTATGTAAAATTAAATTTTCTTTAAAAAATACGTCTATACTTTTTTTTTATAAAATTAATCGTTATTCAGATAATTATGCGTCCTTTCAAAAAATTGCATAGAACATAATTAATCGATACGTTTAAGGTTTATGTCTGGGTATTTTTATATCTTTGAAATATGCCGCTATTTTAGATATATTTGATAAAAACCATAAACTGACTGTAATGAACCCCCTCTCACCGCCGCTGGATTTCTTCCAAATTCTAATCAGCTCTAAGCCAAATGAAAATAAGCTTAAGTACAAAACTTTAAATATGTAGGTATTTTCGTTCTCGACTTATCGTAGATACTAACATACACACGCACGCACACGCGCACGCGCACGCACACACGTTAATAGGAACTGTAAATCATCTTTTTTCAAATCTTCCCACATTTGCAAAGTGGCTTTAATATACAAGACTAATCCACGAAACCAATGCATACCATCACGTACTTTCTGTGTTTTAGTGTAAGTTTTCCACGTCGAAATTCATTCCACCGCCTCAACCAGAAATAATTCCAGAAAAGGTTTCTTTACAGACATAGCATTTTGGTAGGGGTTTGAACTATTTAAAATTCGACTGTTTAAAACGTCAAACAAATCATTCATATTTGCCAAAAATTTGGCAGTATGTAAAGCACTTTCATTGTTAATTTGTCCACTTTTTACCAAATCCTAATTTCTGCGGATGCAGATTTTGAAAATATTTGCGTTGCATATTTCACTCGCATCTCTTGAAGTGCGTCCGGATCAAGAAATCAATTAATTTTGGTAGCGCCCGAGAAGTTTTACACTGTTTTTTTACTAGTATTTATGTCATCCCAAGAAACCTTATTCCCTTTACAAATATATCATGTGCTAACAAATTATTTCTGACACATTTGATTAGATGTGGATCATACATTGCAAATATTTTTTTGCCATTCACATAAAACAATAGCGTATCTTCTGTCACATATAAATTATGAAAGGCAGCTCTGTTACCAGCCGCCTGATCCCATGTCACTCTTCGGACATTTAACCCTACAGCTCGTAATGCCTCAATATTTTTGATAATAAGGCATCTTTTCACATTATGTTTTACAGATATTGTTAATATATAATAGCTGATAGGAATCTTCCATTTATTTATTAAATCTCGAACCATGAATACTAACGCATGCGGTACAATTTTATTTTCTCTACCCAGATGGTCATAATCTAGAAAATCCTCGATGAAATCGTTTCTGGAGTTGTGGTCCAAGCTTTTTTTGATACTTATTTCATCCATTAATAAAACGCATTCCTTTTCGTCATGGTTTACACTTTGTCTTTAAAGTTTATGAACATATGGGTATCTGTTCCAGCACACACTACTCAGTCATTCGAAGCCACGTACTTATTGCACGTTTTAATGATAACATGAACTTTAAATTTTCCTCACGAATGAATATAATGCCAGAGATTTATAGTATAGACTCAATGCAACGTTTTTCTATTCTTTAGTTTAAGTACGTTTACGTTTATGATTAACCTACATCATAACGAGCACCTTCAGAATGAGTGGTAATCCGTCAGTCAATTGTAAGAATGATGTCTTCAATTTTTTTCTCAGGCGTATAATGCAAGAATTCTTTGCCGTAATCTTTTTACGTAAACATCGAACGTGAGCGTGCAGAGTGGTAACTGGAATGGCACGTTGCCTTTTTCTTTGCTTTGTAGTCGGCATATGGATGACCGCCTATAAAGTGGTTAAGTAATTCTAGTATTAAATTATTTTTAGTTTTATAAATAGTTTATGTACATATAACCAATATGTTCAATCTCAAAACCAAGGTATAAAATAAATGTGTTCATCCGTATACTTGGAATTAATAAATGCAGATAACATGTATCACGTACCTGTAAACTTTGGAAAACGTCATAATCTTCAGTTGTGCTAGTAGTAGTATCGGAATCTTGTGGACCGTGCCATTCCGAAATAACAACAATAACAACTACAACAACAACAACGATATAACAGTATAAAATAAAACAATAGCAAAAACGACCAACAGTAATTACGAAATCGCAAAAACAAACGTACAATAACCAGCAATGTCGGTAATTCATGTGAAACTGACGTATTTATTTTTCTATTTATGGAATTAGCGAAAGTATTTATATTTTTGTTAACGCGCTAACGGGGTTTTATATTTATTTCAAAATACCATTCGCACCCAGGTAAAAGCACAACCATTCGTTAACCGGATTGTTTATCCGGAAACAATGCAATTTTTCCGTGAAAATAGCTGTAAAAAGTAAGCGCCTTTTTTGGTAATAGAACATACAACTTAAATCGATTTTAGTTGTTTCATATAATAGGATGAATTCCTTGTTCAGTTTAACAATTGAAAAATTTCAACAAAAGATTACAAATGTGAAATGCAAGAACCAATACTTTATTTTAATATTCATTTTGATCTTTTATCATATTAGTTATTCTACGTTAGGGATGTGGAAGTAACACGAAAACTTCAAATTCATGTATTGCCTTACTCCATAGAAACAACAAATTAGTATTTTATATGCTGCTTTTAACAAGGAAAACAATTTTATAAATATCCACGCAATGCAATTGTATCTACGTAATGCCTACTTAAGTAGTCATTATTGCACAATCGGTCCTTTTTAGGGCCATAAATAAAATTAATAAAAAGTATTCCGCAAATTTGGAATAATACCTTCCAAAAATAAATATTATCATATTATTACATTTAATTTTTGAAATTATGAAAACTTTTATTATTTAAAAATTATAAAATGATGAAATTTTTCATTGAATCTTGAAAAAAGACGAATAAATAAGAATAAATACTGGTGTAATATCCGACTTTTTCAAATTTTCTAATAACTTTCTTCGATATTTTAGGGTATAAATAAGATATCGAGATGCGGTTTTCACTAACCTACTTAGGGATGATTTCATCTCATTTTTATGAAAAAAAAGTCATATATTTGCATTTCATTTTTTAAAGAATTTTGGAATTTTCTGCTATTATATTATACCAAAAAACACGCTCTAGCGGCATCACTAAAATTTAGACATATTACTGGTAAGATGGACCTGATGCAGCATTAAATGCTCTTTCCAACGAGACTAAGTTTATTAAAACCAGTTCAGTCGTTTAGGAGATCACTGAATCACCCCCCACCACTTTATTTTAATAGATACGTCAAACAAAAATTACTCGAATAAAGCTGAGCTTTATAAAGCACATATTTCTTTGGTACATTTACTAGTGGGTTTCAGGCGGTTACGCCGCCTGGAGGTCATCTTGCAAATTTGAAAATATTTTCCACGGTCTTTTTGGCCACTTTAGTAATAACATTTTTTACCGCAACTCTCTACGACGAATAGCTTCCGAGAAACAGCACATTGCATTCTTATCTGACCACGCGGTACATGGATGTGCAACATAGCTTTTGAAATTGTGTAGAGCGTTAAACTGATGTGGACAGGTCATTACATATACATTACATATACAAATGTAGGTATGGAAGGGTATGCAATGGACTTCTTTACTAACGCTAAATTGACTTGTTAGCTTAGCTCATCCTACAACGTTTGGCAAAGTTTCGCCAAGATCGACCATGATGCGTGTGTGTATGTGTGTGTGTGCGTCAGCATGTGGAAGTGCGCGTGTGAGAGTGTGTATGGGTGTGTATGTTGTGAGAGTGCGCGTGTGTCCGTGCGTCCGTGTATCCGTGTGTCCGCGTGCTCGTGTGTCCGAGTGTCCGTGTGTCCGCGTGTAACTTCCATGTGTGTGCATGTGTACGTGAGTGCATTTGTGCGTGAGTGCATGTGTGCGTGTGTGCGTGTGTACGTGTGTACGTGTGTGCGTCTGTACGTGTGTGCGTGTGTGCGTGTGTGCGTGTGTGCAGTGTGTCGTTGTCGTGTAGTCGTGGTGCGTGTGTGCGTGTATGCGTGTGTGCGTGTGTCCGTATGTGCGTGTGTGCGTGTGTGCGTGTGTGCTGTGTGCGTGTGTGTCTGTGCGTGTGTACTGTGTGCTGTGTGTGTGTGGTGTGTGCGTGTGTGTGTGTGCTGTGTGCGTGTGTCGTGTGTGCGTTGTGTGTGTGCGTGTGCGTGTGTGCGTGTGTGCGTGTGTGCGTGTGTGTGTGTGCGTGTGTGCGTGTGCGTGTGTGGTGTGGTGTGTGCGTGTGTGTGCGTGTGTGCGTGTGTGCGTGTGCGTGTGTCGTGTGTGGTGTGTGCGTGTGTGTCGTGTGTGCGTGTGTGCGTGTGGTGTGCGTGTGTGCGTGTGTGCGTGTGTCGTGTGTGTGCGTGTGCTGTGTGTGTGTGCGTGTGTGCTGTGTGTGCGTGTGTGTGTGTGTCGTGTGTGTGTGCGTGTGTCGTGTGTCGTGTGTGCGTGTGTGTGTGTGCGTGTGTGCGTGTGTGCGTGTGTCGTGTGTCGTGTGTCGTGTGCGTGTGTGCGTGTGTGCTGTGTGTGTGTGCTGTGTGCGTGTGTGCGTGTGTGCGTGTTGTTTGTGTTGTTTTTTTTTTATTTGTTTGTGCGTAATTGCGTGTGCTTTTGTGTCGTGTGTTATACTATGTGTCTGTGTATCCATGTGTCCATGTGTCCGTGCTTCGTTTGCGTACTTGAAAGTTTGTATTTGAGCTCGTTTTCATTTTCTCCTGGAGCTGTTTAGATTGTGAGAGAAATTCAGTAGTGGTGAGGGAGGTTTATTAGGTTTTGTATGTTTATCAAATATTTCTGAAATAGCTGTATATTTAAAAAATATAAAAATACCAATCACATAGATTAAGTTTTATTCATTTTATTAGTATCACACATATTTTAGTGTTAAAAACTCCTAACGTAGAATTTAGGTGTTTGTTCAATTTTTTTCAATATCTGAATTGTGATTAATTTTATATGAGAATATGTACACATTTTTTAAGGAAATTTAGTTTTACATAACTTTCCTTTATAATGTTTTTTAATGTAAACCGAAATAAATGTAAAGATTAAGTAAATATCATTGAAAATGCTTAAGCTATATTAACGATACTTTTATAGAAGCGGGCGGGTTTGTAATGAACAGAAATTTCTAAAGCTCTAATTCTATTTAAAAATTATTGTTAATTAGTTCTACATACATAAAGAAAAAATTTACATCGATTGGGGCTTGTACTTCGCTAGCGCAGTTGGTAGCGCGGTACTCTAACAAAGTACAGGTCGTAGGTTCAAATTCTACTCGAGGTAAACTTTTTATTTATGTATTTAATAAAATTAATAATAATTTTTAATTACACATTTACCTTTGAACTTATTCGTTCGTAACAAAACTTATAATAATTTAATATTAGTCAAGTTGCTTTGGTATGTGTGAATCCTTGCGATATTGCAGGCTCGTATTCCGTTAATATACGTAATTTGATTGTTATTTCATTAAATTTAGAATTTACATAAGTTCTACATACAGGGTGGCGCATTAGTGTGACAAAGTCCAATATCTCCTTTATTTAAAGAGATTCAAAAAAAATTAAATACAAAAGTTGTAAGATATGTTCTGGTGCATATTCCAAAAATATTTTTAATTATACAGGGTAGATCATAAAAGCTTAGAAATAATTTAATTTTTTTTTTAAATAGAAAACCCTATATAGTATTACATATTTAGATTCTACATACAATTTTAGACACATTTTGTGTATAATGTCCTATACCTAAGTCTAACCGTTTTTGAAAAATTTCAAATTTTTGTCAAAAATGACGTTTGCAGGCCAAAACATAGGTGGAAATTTTTTCTAAACGAATCCTTTATCAATTAGTTATGGTTGGTTTCCTTGGAAATGGGGACTTACTCTAATGGACTGTATTGATATTTTTGTAATACATTCATACAGGGTTATCAAAAATGGACAATAAAAAGTAGATTCAAAAAAACCTATAAAGTCATTTTTTTTTAATGGAAACCCCCTATATTTTTAATTCTATCTTATTTAGCATTAAAAATAAGTGCGACTTTGTATAAGAGTGTATATTCCAAAAAATTGTAGTTTTTGAGATAATGACAATTTAACATTTTTTTATTGTAAAAAGGCTATACGGCTTTCAAGCTTGCTGTTAGTTGGCCGTGACGGCGAGGCGTGGCATATAAAAATAATGGAGATCATCAGAAACGTCATTATTTATTGTCAGTTGATAATTTGTGTGATGCATTAGTGTATTTTATAGCAAATTGATTTAAAACTTGAATTAAAATTGTAAATAATTAATTTTTCGCAAGCCGAGATGGTTGATATGATTTTGTTTTGGGAGCTAGTGATAAGAATACGCTCTTAGCAAGAAGACTGTATCAACAACGGTTTCCAGAGAGACGGCAACCTGAAAGAAGGGCATTTGAAAAGCTTTTTGAAACAACTGGCAATGTGTTATATGAAAAAAATACTAGGGAAAAACGTGCACAGACTGAGGAAAATCAATTAAATGTACTATTAACAGTTGCCGAAAATCCATATATTGCACAACGACCCATTTCTCAGCGGGTTGGTGTTGAACGACGTACGGTACAGCGGATATTGAAGTCTCAAAAAATGCACCCCTATCATATTCAACTACTTCGAGAGTTGGTTCCTGAAGATTATCAAAGACGACTGGAATTTTATCAATGGACTCAAAACAAAATAAACCATCAAAGAAATTTTGTTCATTTGATTTTATTTACAGATGAGGCCACATTTCACAGAAACGGAAGTGTAAACAGACACAATTTTCATTACTATTCTACCGAAAATCCACATTTTGTAAGATATACTTCTCAAACTAGATGGTCTTTAAATGTTCTGGGAGGTCTTGTTGGTAATCATGTAATTGGACCATATTTTTTTTATCAACGAGTAACAAAGGAAGTATACCTAGACTTTCTGTAAAACCATCTACCTAATTTGTTGCGTCAAGTGCCACAGGATACGCAACAAGAAATGTGGTTTCTTCATGATGGGGCCCCGGTACATCATACAGGTCCGATAATAACTTTTTTTCAATGCTAGATATCCAGAATGTTGGATTGGGAGGGTAGGGCCTGTTGCTTGGCCTGCTAGATCCCCAGATCTTACTAAAATGGACTTTAACAGATGGGGGTACGTCAAAGAGCAGGTTTATAAAATACCGCCTACAACAAAGGAAGACATGAAGATTAGGATTAGAAACTGTTTTCAAAATATTAGTGTTGAAATGTGTAGAAATTTAAGCAGCGAATTTGAGAGACATGGCGTATTCAAGAAAGAGGCGGACATTTCGAACAACTTATTAGGTAGTACGCATTTGACGTGCTTTTAGTACTTTTATCTGTATAATTAGTTCAGGTTTAGTTACATTAGAGGTGTTAAGTTTCTGATTAGGATTAGGACATAATTTGTTGAATCAAAAAAATATTGTTTTTACTTTAAGTTCGTTTAATAAAATAATTATTTATATGGGGTTCAATAAATTGTAATATTTCGATCTGAAGTGCTCGATATTTTTTGTTGCGCCGCACCCCGCCGTCACGGCCAACTAACAACAAAACTTCAAAGCCGTATAGCCGTTTTACAATAAAAAATGTTAAATTGTCATTATTTCAAAAACTACAATTTTTTGGAATATACACTCTTATACAAAGTCACCCTTATTTTTAATGCTAAATAAGATAGAATTAAAAAAATAGGGGGTTTCCATTTAAAAAAAATGACTGTATAGGTTTTTTTGAATCTACTTTTTAATCTCCATTTTTGATCACCCTGTATGAATGTATTACAAAAATGTCAATACAGCCCATTAGAGTAGGTCCCTATTTCGAAGGAAACCAACCATAACTAATTAATAAAGGCTTCGTTTAGAAAAAATTTCCACCAATGTTTTGGCCTGCAAACGTCATTTTTGACAAAAAATTTGAAATTTGTCAAAAACGGTTAGACTTAGGTATAGGATATTATACATAAAATGTGTCTAAAATTGTATGTAGAATCTAAATATGTAATAATATATAGGGTTTTCTATTTAACAAAAAATTTAAAATTACTTCTAAGCTTTTATGATCTACCCTGTATAATTAAATATATTTTTGGAATATGCACCAGAACATATCTTACAACTTTTGTATATAATTTTTTTTTTGTATCTCTTTAAATAAAGGAGATATGGGACTTTGTCACAATAATGCACCACCCTGTATATAAAGAAAAAATTTACATCGATTAGGGCTTGTACTTCGATAGCGCAGTTGGTAGCGCGGTACTCTAGCAAAGTACAGGACGTAGGTTAAAATCCTACTCGAGGTAAACTTTTTGTTTCTGTATTTAATAAAATTAATAATAGTTTTTTATTACATATTTACCTTTGAACTTATTCGTTCATAACAAAACTTATAATAAATCTAATTCTATTTGTTTATACTTTATGAATGATAAGTCCCTTGAAATTTATTTACTGTTGCTGTAATGAATAAACACAGGATCACATCACAAAGGGTATAAGTAGGTAAGGTTAAAATACATAAGTATCTGTCTATATCAGATTATCCAATTAAAACTTGAGATACTTTCAATCTCAATCAGATCATGTCTAGCTTCCAGTACAACTTGACTTATCGATTTTATCAATTAATAGCTGGTTTCAATCTACAGACCTTTATAACATTACCATAACTTTAATCTATGATGTTTCGGTACCTTGGAAATATGTTAATTTAAATTTATAAAATCACTACCTCCAAATATATTTTTAATTGATCGACATGGAAAGATTTGATAAGTTACCTAACGATATCAGTTACGCTTACTGTACGTAAGCTCACCTGAAAATAAAATATTAAATAGTCTTTGGTAATGCATATAATCAAAAATAATCAAATTAAACTTTATCTAACCATTGACATCTTTAACTACTTAATTTATGTAGGACGTACGTTACATTACGTAAAAGGTATTTACAGTTAATTAATTTTTGCTACAAAGGACTTTAATAACGAAATTAGGTTATTTACTGAATCTGATTATGTGGTGTAATTAAAAAATTGGGGGAGCGGATGAACACTTAAAAAAAATTTATGATTATGTTAAAGAATATATAGGACAGACTCTAAACTAAAGTTTTATAATACTTCAATATATATATTATTATAAATAAGACAATCTTAATATATTTCGATAGCAATTGCAGCTACCGTAAATAATAAATGTTAATAGTCATGTAATTTTCGTAATTGCACAAATCATACTCACGGGAGTAACGTGGAGAGTTGTACTATCAGTTCAATATTATGTTGAGTAAATTTGACGATTAAATGGATGGTTCAGAAGAGATTCCGCATCGCGTAGTGCGTTGATGTGTTTACTTTTTAAAACATTAGTCAATGGTATCGCATCTTCATTTACGACGCAATTTGTTTTTAAATTATGGGGGAACATGATAAAGTTTAGAAATGTACGATATAAGCTTTGCTTAATGTGTAAAATTTTTCAGGTAAAAGGCAAAATAATTTTGTACTTCTTCATAGTGGCGCTGATAGGTCATAGACTAAGTCTGACATGGTGTCTTGTGGCTCAAATTGAAATTGAGAGGGAAAAACGTCGCATTTTTTGATGACGACGAAATTTGTGTATAAAAGAAAATCAGAGAGTTGGAACACTTAGGATTCACATAATCTTTAGGCGTTTTTAAAGCAATCACGACGTCAACCTGTGCAATTTCAGTGTGGTTGAGCATAAGGGTTTGAGTAGCATATATTTGTGTAGGAACTAAATAAACATTATGTGCAATGTTCCCAGAAACTAATTGTTGTTGTGGATTTGCTTAAAGATTTAATTAAAGCCTTCCAATTATAAAAACGTGTTAAAGGCGACTGTTAGTGCAAAATAACTAAAGTGTAACGCCTGTATTTAACGTGCTTAAACATTCGTAATTGCGAAAATACGACGAAGAAGGGAAATGAAAATTTGACCCATTATATTATCACAGTGTTAAGGACCACATCTACAGAAATCAAGTTGTATTGAGAAGTGAACGTATACAAAAGAAATATTTCGTAGATACTCAATCAAAATATCGATCAGTGGTAATAAAAATTATAAGTGACAAGAGGCAAAGAAACATTTGACTTCGCGTTGATGAATACAGCGGGAGTTGCGGAAGTAAACGATAGGCTGTTGATGAGCTAACCGCTTACGAGTTAAATATCAGCTAGTTTCTACTGCTTAGATAGCCTATAAGTTATAGTGATGTGATCACCAATAAAATAAAATAAAATTTGTGGCAAATAGACAAAAAAGAGCAAAAATTACGTTTGGTTACTACATTGATAGAAAAACTGGAATTATGGGAAAAGGGTTTCATTACGCTACAGAAATAGAACACGAAGTTATCGTAGCACCAAATACAATTCCCATCAAACGGTGTTATACTATAGTGTATTCTGTTAAACGGGGTATCACTGATACAGAAGAAAATAAGTAGTCCTAGTGCACTTGTTTTTACGTAGATCACAGAACTTTGAATAGGGTAAACAAGGATGCTTATTCCGTCTCCTATATATCTGCAAATTTGGGACCCAACTTCGACTCATATTGTTGTTAATTTATTAATTGTTGTTAATTGTTGTTAATTTATTTGTTTGCCGTTTGGCGTAAAATATACACAATACTTACAATAATAGAAATGTACAGGTACATAAAACATAGATATCACATAATGGTATTTAAATTCTTTAACAAAAACTCTAAACATACTGTTACCTAAGCTGCAACATTGACAAAAGGATCATCCAATGAATACAATGCCTTTTTCTTGAGGACTTTTGAAACTTCTTGTTTGAATTGTTTATATATCGTTATATACTTTATATGTTGAGGAAGAGCGTTGTAGAATCTTAGACCCATTTGTAAATATGAGGTGTCATGTGCTCTATTGTTTGATGCGGCTAAAGTAAAGTTGTTTTTGAATCTCGTGTTATACGAGTGATGATCGGAATTTAGAGAGAATTGCGATTCATTCTAACTTATTTAACAGTAAGCAAAGAAAAAAAAAATTACCGTCTGTTTTTGAAACATATTGCGTACCTTCAGGGTCAGACGAACTCCACGTTATCAGTAATAAAGCAAAGAGTATTTTGAATCTTGAAAGTGTCAGAACTCCGGCGACTACAAGGTATGTACAACCACTTTCGAAGTTTTGTATCCAATTTTGCATAGTTTGTAACTATCCTGCCTAACCAAAAAAATTAAATTCCAAATCATGATATTAGAGACTTTTAGTTCCTAAGGTAAACACAAAGAGTTAAGAGTATCGGACGATGGTCATCACATCATATTGGCATGTCAAAAGCTGAGAAACCGTTTTACTTGTTCTAAGTTGAAGTACGATATAATACATTATTCTAAATCTTATCAAATATGCCCTGAACAGTCATTACCGGAACAAATGATTCCATCTAAATTTATAGGAACTTGAACACCTATGATCCAACTTTGGCAACTAATTAGTTTAGTAAAGGTAAAACAAAAACGTTTGTCATCCATGACTATTATAGTAAGTTAATGGTTCCGTTACCTGCAAGACCACCGCACACCATTTCGCTAAGTTGTTGCTTAAAAACCAGTTTTTCCCATACTTGAGGTTTGTCTGTTTAGTGGCAGTAGTATAGAAATGCCTAACAAGCGTTTTATTGCTATCGGTTTACCTAAACATGTTAATAGGGTCTTCAAAACACTTATCTGTTGTTACGTTAAATATGATTTAGAAACATGAGAGGAAACTGTTGCTGAAATAGGCTGTGCTATCTGAACTACTACTTGTGAACCCACAAGTTTTCACCTTATTTTGTATATTATAGTGGCGTTTACCATCTAATCAAAAGAGTGCTCTATAACTTCCACTCATAAATCCTATGATGCTTGGTCTCCCGTTAAACATTGGGATTCTAAAAGAAGAATCGGAGAAAATCCGTAACGCACAGGAACGTTGAAATTACTCCGATAATCTTTGATGTAGACCAGTGCAGTCTAACGTGGGTGATTACATTTGGAGGAAAAATAAATTATAATCAGGTGCGGCCAGTTACATCAACGCTAAACTTTTTCCTAAATTTCTCGGTCCCTAGAGTT
This sequence comes from Vesta saturnalis, assembly GCA_036346205.1. Taxonomy (NCBI): domain Eukaryota; kingdom Metazoa; phylum Arthropoda; class Insecta; order Coleoptera; family Lampyridae; genus Vesta; species Vesta saturnalis. The sequence continues at coordinate 565,386 of JARFJB010001943.1, forward strand.
GCTTCAAAGAGATAGAGTACGGTGATTATGAATCAACTGGCACTCACCGAACAAATAAAGGTTGATGAACGTCCAAGGTCTTAAATCTACTCATTTCTCTTTATATGATAATATAATAACAAATAAACATAACACTTTTTTTCAATTACACTTAATTGAATTGTTTCTTTTGCTTCCTAGTGGAGTCGAATAAAAGACGATCTTCCAATCTACAAAGTGGAAATTAAAAGAAATGAAATAATTTTAATAATAACCTTTTAGGATAATTATGCAACCTCTTTTTTAATACGTTCCTAACAAAAATGGGCAACTTCGTAAAAAAACTATCAGATTAAATCATCTACGCCAGATGGACGTTTAAACCATCATGCCAGATAGAGTTTAGTAGACATCTAGACGTTAACTTAAAACAAATTTCAAAGCCGCTCAATAATATTAATAAAATTTTAAATAAAATTATAAAATATCAATAATACATTTTTAACATTATTTAATTAATGTTTAGACTTATTTTGATTTATATCAAGAAACTTTTACAGCTAACAAACTAGTACAATTAAATTTTATTAAAGAATATATGAATTTTACACATACAATGATATGTATTTAGACTAGTTAGATTAGAAGTAACGAAATCACACTACATACATTTAATGCACGACTAAATTAGCTACGAAAACAAAGCGTAAACACACAACGCACACAGCTTAGCACACGTCACATATAACTGCACGAAATCACACACGCAGCACAATGCACGCAACGCACCACGCACCACGCAGCACGCACAAGCAACGCACAAGCACGTACTGACACGATACACCACGACAAACCACACAGCAGCACACAGCACGCAACACACGCACACACGCACACACGCACAACGCACACACGCCACACGACACACACGCACACGCACCACGCACCACGCACGCACGCACACGCACACACGCACACACGCACACCGCAACGCACACGCACACAGCACACACGCACACACGCACACACGCACACACGCACACAGCACGACACGCACACACGCACCACGCACACACGCACACGCACACACGCACACACGCACACGCACACACGCACACACGCATACACGCACACGCCTACACACGCACACACGCACACACGCACAGCACGCACCACGCACCACGCACGCACACCAGCACACACGCACACACGCACACACGCACACAGCACACACGCACACCACGCACACACGCACACGCGACACACGCACACCGCACACGCGCACACGCGCACACGCGCACGCACGCACGCACGCACGAACGCACGCACGCACGCACGCACGCACGCACGTACATACACACGCATACACACACGCACACACTCCCACACACGCACACACACCCGGCTGCACACATAGACCCATCCAAACTGACATACATACACGCACGCACGCGCACACACAGACATCATAGCCAATCTTGGCAAAATTTTACCAAAAGTTGGAAAATGGGAAAATACGTAGATTTAGCGTTTGTGAAAAAAAGTCGATTGCATAATCTTTTATACCTACATGGGTTGGAAGGTAATCCGTAGCCCTAGAGTTGTGTAATTTGGTAGATCGGTTGCTTGTAAAAATTAACAACCATTAAAACAGGAATTTCTGAAAAGTGCTCAGACTATTTTAAATAGTGGGCATGAAGAACAAAACTAGAAGTGGGCATGATTTCTTTGTTTCTTGAAATCCATCCCCTGAGGAGATAGTGGGACATTAAAGGTTTTAAGGTAAAACCAAGCATAACACTAATTTAAAACTACAAAATGCAAGTAGCTACTAAATTGGTACCCAAGAAGAATGAATAAACACGTTTGCCGTTTTCTAAATATCTTCTCCTAAGCAGGTAAAGGGGTGTAAAAGGCACATGGTAAAATTTTGTAATGTACTTCGTCAGAAAATATGGTAGTATGTGTTGAATTAAGACAGTTCACACGATAGTTTGATAGACATTAAACATTTTTTTAGCTTAAACAAGTCTTCTTGTTGTATACCCAATATAGGAATCTTCTATAAGCTACTATTTATGAGCTATGGTAAATTGTAGGCGATTCCTTTACACTTACACCAACTGTTGAAATAATTGTGTAATTCGATTTGTTTGAACATGTTAAATACTCAATTTGTAGGAGATTACTTCATTAATTAGTGAACTTTATGTAGTTTATAAAAAAGAGCACGAATTATATAAAATAGCATTTAGAGAAACTAAAAAAATTCATAGATGAGAAGTGCCTAGATTTTTTAACCGCAAGTGTACTCTAATTTACTGCACTATACTAACTATTTCAATGAATACTTGAGAAGGCTTTGTTCTATTTTATTATTCACAGATGTTTTATTAAGAAGCTGTATCTCATTAGTATGCAACATCTCTAGGATTTACTTCCATTAGTGTTACTATATTTATGCTTAATATTTAAAAAGTAGTTGAGTACGTTGCACTGCTTATGAGAAACATTACGATTTAATACACGTTACTTCTATTTTACTTAACATGTAAATTTTGGTGTCTATACTTAGTTTTCAGTAACTCTCAATTATAAACTAAATAATAAGAGATAGCTAATATTTATGTTCCATCATTAGTAATACGTGTTCGCGCTTACAGTTATTGGCTGAATGCTTGATTTTAATAACAGAACATAATATGAAAGTACAAGCTTTTCAATGCGGTTTAAAATTGAAATACTATAAGGGCATAAGAAGGACAGTCTTTAAATGTATCGCATTAATAAAAATTAAGTCAAAAAGAATAGACATAAAACGCTTTTATGTGTGATTACATTACAATATGATAATTTAACCAAATTTCTTTGATGTAACCGTCTTTTTATGGCCCGCAGATGTCATTATGATCCAGCGGACTATAATAAAACGTCAAAGATTCAAAAACAGGCACAAAAGTATGAGTTTATTTGAAAAATATTTGCAATGCAATTATTAAAATTAGACATGTTAATACTAGGTGATACAATTCTTCAATTTCATTTTCGTATTTCTGGACATACCTTAGCTGTTGAGTTTAAATCTAACTAAACCAAAACGTCAAATGAATTATCAATTTGTATTCCTGCTTTTGTACTCGTTTTCATATACCTACTATCATATATCAGAAATGTATTAAAAAAAAACAGTTAACGTTATAATTCGTTTTAAATATTCAGTATACTAATTGTGCATAACATTTTGTACGCATTGCGAGCATCACTGATTTTATGGTCCTACGGCGCTTTCCTAGCCCTCGCGCTAGCACGTTCGGGTATCAAATATAACTCCGCAGACCATAGAATCATCATTATGCCCTTAATATATAAATCACTATTATTTTTAGATATAAACAGATAAACTAAATAAGTGTTTGATCTTATTCGTTGGTTACATTGTAAACATCCGTTACTAGAATATAACCTAAAATCTACATTATTACAGCATATGTTGCCAATTACAGCGCATCATAACACAACGTTCTAACTTACAAAGTAGAAGTTAAAAAAGTGAAATAGTTTTAATACCAATAATTTTTTTGGCATAATTATGCAACCTTTTTTTAATGCGTTCATAACCACAAAAGGAACAATATAAAAACAATAATCTGTCAGATAGACATTGAACAAACCTATAGATGGCAACTTAAAGAAAGACACCAAAGTCGCTTGCTTGTATAAAGTATCGATAATACCATATATGCATTTTCAGTCTTATTTAATTAACGTTCATACATATTTGGCTTTGTATTAAGAAACTTTAGAAATAAAAGTTAGGTATAATTAAATTTTCTTTAAAAATATAACATTTTCCTACAAAGTTGATCGTTACTCAGATAAAAATTGAGCTAATACTTATGTTCTACATTAGGAATTTTTTTTCCGCTAAATTATACGCATTGTAACAAAAAAAGGAGTATAACGTAACTAATCGGTAAGTTTAAGGTCTATATACCGGCATTTTTATATATTTGAAATATGCAGTTGTTTCAGAAATATTTGATAAAAGCAAAACACTGCCCTAACACCCCCCCCCCTCACCGCCGTTAGAATTTCGCTTAGAAACAAATTAGTTCCAGGACAAATGAAATCCAACTTAAAACGAAATTTCAAGTAGGTACGTATACTTGTTTTTTCATACATGCCTGCTCGCTCGCAAACAATCAGTTTCTCGATTAGCATGGTAAATATCAGTAGCACTATCGCTTATTACATGCTTAGTAATAACAAATATTCAAACATCTAAACACATTAGAGAAAAATTAAGGTATTTGATTTATGTGCGTTTAATGTTTAGGCAAACAATAAACAACGGTGATGCAAGAGACAACGTTCGTGATTTCTCCAGGTAGCACCTAATAATTTCTTTTATTAATTCATCAGAACTAACCTTTTTTTAATGCGTTCATAACGACAAAAGGAACAATATAAAAACAATAATCTATGTCTGATAGACATTGAACAAACCTATAGATGGCAACTTAAAAAAAGACACCAAAGTCGCTTGCTTGTATAAAGTATCGATAATACCATATATGCATTTTCAGTCTTATTTAATTAACTTTCATATATATCTGGCTTTGTATTAAGAAACTTTAGAAAGAAAAGTTTTGTATAATTAAATTTTCTTTAAAAACACAACACTTTCCTACAAAGTTGATCGTTACTCAGATAAAAATTGAGCTAACACTTAGGTTCTACATTAGGAATTTTTTTCCGCTAAATTATACGCGTTGAAATAAAAAAAGGAATATAACGTAACTAATCGGTAAGTTTAAGGTCTATATACCGGCATTTTTATATATTTGAAATATGCAGTTGTTTCATAAATATTTGATAAAAGCAAAACACTGCCTAACACCCCTCATCGCCGTTAGAATTTCGCTTAGAAACAAATTAGTTCCAGGACAAATGTAATCCAACTTAAAACGAAATTTCAAGTAGGTACGTATACTTGTTTTTTCATACATGCCTGCTCGCTCGCAAACAATCAGTTTCTCGATTAGCATGGTAAATATCAGTAGCACTGTCGCTTATTACATGCTTAGTAATGACAAATATTCAAAAATCTAAACACATTAGAGAAAAATTAAGATATTTGGTTTATGTGCGTTTAATGTTTAGGCAAACAATAAACAACGGTGATGCAAGAGACAACGTTCGTTCGTGATTTTTATTAATTCATCAAAACTAATTGATACGCAATTGAAACGGATAAGGATCATGTTATCAGCCTTCAGTCAATTGTTTCGTATTAATTTAATTACTTGCTATATAAAAAAATATTACTGTGGGTACTATTTCATCTTTGATCTAAATCTAATTGTCTATTAGTTAGCTTATGGGTGCTTTTCAATTTTCCTTGATAGCCTAGGAATATTAGGAAAGTTAGTGTAAAGTTTCGGTACAGTCTTAATCACATTTATTCTTTATGTTTGCTGACAGATATTATGCGCGGAACATTGTTTTCTTCTTGCGAAAAATGCCTAAATTTGGTCAATTTTTTAGTTTTTTTGGGATAAATCTTGGTGATTATGCGTTTTTTCGAAAAGACCGCGCTTTGCAAAATTAAAGCAGACAAATTTACTACAAATTTTATATATAATATTTCATTCTACGACCAACAATGCGCCGCTTGAGCGCATTAAAAAATTGCCAGAATTCTCAAAACTTAAAGAAACGCTATACTGTCGTTTTACTGCTTAGATTGGCAACATGCAAGTGCATCAAAACCTGTGCACAAAACTGTAACTACACAGGGAGGGGGGGGGGCGCAAGTTGCACTGATCTATGCATAAACTGCGTTCACAGATCATGCAACAACGCATCGGTGACCCTTGACCAACAAGTGGCCGAAGATTTGAATCTCTAAGAGGAATTTGGTTTTCAGTTTCCTGCCCTTCTCTCGAGTCCACCTACAAAAAAGGGGCGAATGGAATGCCGACCTTCAACCTGAAGAGATTGAGTTACATGATCCTACCAACCAACCTATGAGATTACTACCTTTATCAAAACTATTTCTTGTACATTTAATTATACAGTTTCTGTATGTATCAAGTAATTTTGATTTAAATATAACTATAAGTAATTCTAGGTTTTTTGACTCTTTTTGTCTCCAATTTTATTCCGATTTGATTTTAGAGGTATACTTCTTTCAGTTGAGGCTTGTGGTCAGCGGACACACTAGTTTGTTTGTTTGTTTCATTAGGTTTATTATCAGTCAAAATTATCGTAACATGGGTCGTTTCCACTGAAACCTGATGTAACACGGCAATATTTAGTTTTTTTTTTAATTTTTGGGAATTCTGGCCATTCTTTAGTGCGCTCTAGCGACGTAACGGTTGGTTGCAGAAAAAATTATTATATATAAAACTTGAAGAAAATTTTGTCTACTTTAGTTTTGCAAAGTGTAGTCTTTTCGAAAAAACGCATAATAACCGAGGTTTAGCCCAAAAACATAAAAAAATTACCAAATTTGGACGTTCCCACCCCCCCAAAAAAGATAATGTTCCGGGCATAATAACTGTCATCAAACCACAGATTCGTATTCAGCGACTCAAAAAATATACAGAATAAATGTGATTAAGACTGTACCTAAAATTTTCGCTAACTGCGCTTTTTATACCTAAATTGACTAGCTTATGACTATTTTAGATTACAAACGTTTTTAGATTCATGGAATAATGTATTTTAAAATTATACAAAAATAAGGTTATGTAATAATTGAATGCGAACAATTATTACATAATTACGTTGCTATCAAAGCGACGCAATACATGAAAAATAATAATCTGCCTGTAATAAGATGGTGGTTAAAATAAATTCTAACTCAGGCATATTTGCCATTCTCTACTTAAACGATTACGTTCCATCTTGGAGGTTGGTAGTTTTAACACGCAAAAAATAGATGCTGTCGAGTGACAAATTATATAAGCATAACAAAACAACTTTATTTTGCCAAAAGGTTTATTGCTTGTATAAACAGCACAACGCGTAACGTATATTCTGTGTACTATTTTTTGAAGTATACGCGTAGTAACATTTACCACAGATATATCAAAAGTTTTCAGAACCTACGAAGACCTATAATTCCATTT
>JARFJB010001943.1:577500-630000 GCA_036346205.1 Vesta saturnalis
AATCGAAGTTAACGCTAGACCGTAATGCAGAAGGTGTGATATAGGATACAGGAACGGACTTGCCGATTCAATTTCAGGATATAAAGTAATGACGTTTTAGATAAAATTCGCGTTTTGACGGAAGTGTGACTTTTCAAAAGTTGGCAAACCCAAAGTGACGATATTATGTTGCATACTTCAGCCATCTTTTAGAAGCCCGCTGTCAAAATTTGTTGAAAATCCGTCCGTTACTTTATGTTTGACAGTCAATCAAACAAGACACCTTTTGTATTTAATTCAAAGTGGAGGAAAAGGAATTTCATGTTTTAATAAAACACCATTTTTTACGCATAAAAACATCAAACAAACAGAAGAGAAATTACGCAAATATTACGGCGAATCTGCTTCGTCCCATGGAATGCTTTTCAAGTGGTTTGCTGCTTTTAAAAGTAGCCTTATGGGCACGGAAGATGCGGAACGTCCAGGACCAATCTATAAAGTCAGTTCCATCATAAAAAGTGATCATCGAGTTAAAGTGCCAGAGAGAGCTAATGAACTGCGTATTTCAACGGAACGATTGCATAATATCTTGCATCAATGTTTAAATATGAAAAAGTTAAGTGCCAGATGGGATTGTTAATAGAAGCACAAATGCATATACGTGACTGTTTGGTTAAGCTGAAGCATAATCCAAGCGAATTATTTGCACTTCTGCGAATCAACGCGCCCCTAAAAAGGCAAACACCGTTTTTTCTGCCACCAAAGTTATGGTCACGGTCTTTTGGGACTCTCAAGGGGTAATCCTTATTGATTACATGCAAAAGGGTAGAACTATAACTGGCGAGTGTTATTCCAACTTATTAACATGCTTTGGTGCGGAATTAAAAAAGAAACGACAACGTTTAAACACAAAGAAAGATCTTTTCCATCATGATAATGCGCCCTCTCATTCGTCGGTTATGGCATCCAATAAATTAATTGAAATGAGTTATGAATTACTGACCCATCCTCCACATTTGCCAGATCTGGCTCCAAGTAATTTCTTCTTGTTCTCAAACTTGAGGAAGTGGCTCGGAGGACAGAGATTTCATACAAATGAAAGCAACGGATGCATATTTTGCGTTTCCAAAACATTATTTTTCTGAAGGTTTAAAAAAGTTGGAAAGCCGTTGGAATAAGTGTATAGAATTAAAAGGAAATTATGTAGAAAAACAAAATTTATTTTTTCCTTAAAACAAGTTTTTTTTATTGAAAAGTCACTCTTCCGTCAAACCACTCGTACATATCGAGGTATGGAAGGTTATACAATAGACTTCTTTTTCACTATCGCTAAATTGACTTATTAACTCATTTTACAACTTTTGGCCAAGTTTCGCCAAGATCGGCTATGATGTCTGGATGTGTCTGTGTCTGTGTATGTGGATCTATGTTGTATCCGCGATAACTCCAGCACGAAAATACCTACGTACTTAAAATTTTGTATTTAAGCTTGTTTTCATTTTGGAGAAATCTAGCTGCCGTGAGGGGGGATTTATTAGGGACAGTTTTTGGTTTTTATCAAATATTTCTAAAACACCTGCATATTTCAAAATATCAAAATACCTACATAGACCTTAAACATATAGATTAATGACGTTCTATGCAATGTTTTGATACGACGCGTAATTTAGCGGCAAAAAATTCCTAAGGTAGAATTAGTGTTGCTTCAAATTTTTAATTTTCAATATCTGAATAACATTTAGTTTTAAAAGAAAAAGTGTAAACAAATTTTTTAAATATAATTTAATTTTACATAACTTTCCTTTCTAAAGTTTTCTAATATAACGCAAGGTAAATCTAAAAATTAATTAAATATGAAGAAAGATGGTTAAACTGCATTACTGATATCTTATAAAAGGGCCGGCTTAGGAATTTCTTTTCTCTCTATATCTGACATGAAGTTTTACACATTATTCTGACATAGATTATTTTTTTGTTCTTGCAATATTGCCTGTTTTCGTTATGAACGTATAAAACAGAAGTTGCATTGTTACCCTAAAAAAATTATAATAAAAATTATTTCATTTCTTTTAATTTTTTTAATTAGTATCTATATGTCTATTAACCTCTGTCAGACATGAAATTCTAAACGTCTGTTTGACATAGATCATTGTATTTGTTTTTACAATGTTGCATATTTTCGTAATTAACTTACTATGAGAGGTTGCATAATCCTAAAAAAATGTTATTTCATGTCTTTTAATTTCCATTTGTAGGTTGGAACGTTGTGTGGTTTTCCACACCAAATATTTATTAATTTTTAATAAACGTCTAATATAGAGCAAAGTAATATGAAATACAGGTATACCGAAACCTACTATACTTAAATTTCTCATTAGTTTCATGGGTATTACCACAGCGTACTTTATACCAGGCGGGAATATAGGAGTGGGAGACGTGACGTGAGAAGGCCTAGAATTTTAATGAAATGCATGCAATACCTATCATATAGAAATCGTGGAGTTTTGGGCTGCACTAACAAATTCTAATAATACCTGTCGATATATGATTCTCAAATATCAGTACCGGATTCTCGAAACACCTGTCATAGAATTACTTTATTCAATGTTACAAAATATTGGATTATATAATTATAAAAGACTACAAAACCTCTATAAATCAATTGTGAGCGTCAAAAACTTTAATATCCTAGCGAAAATTTAAAGCATGAAAATAAAAGTCTAATTAGTGGTTGCATTTACTGAAATTGCAGTTGCATTTGTTTATTAAAAAAATACATGAATATTTTACTAATTTTAAAAAATATGGTTGATTAATAATAGGAATATCATTACCAGCTATTTACTACAGTTTCTATCAGCTAATGAATCGATCATATCCATGAAACGTGCTTATTCGTGTTACATTAGTAACACAGTAGTAATTACAGTCAAGCAAGTAAATTATAGAAGTTTCACTTAAACATTTAGTATCCTAATCACTTTTACATTAGAGATAAAGAATAACAAGCATCGATAAATTCTAGGGACACTTCCAAACGAGACATTATCACTAAGATTTTATTGTTTTGATTGTTATTATTAAAAAATATAATTTCTGATCATTTGAGACCATAGTTTTGGTTTTTAGTTGTAGTGATTAACAACAAGGAAATCTGTACGTTTCTCTATACTATATCTGCCTACTGACGTCATCGTCGGAGCTGAAAGTGGGGGCTCAATTCCCGCCTGGTATAAAGTACGCCGTGGTATTTTTAGCGCTCTTTTTCAATTGTTATTATTTTCTTATTTTATTACGTTTAATTTATATTGTATGTAGGGTTTCAGTTCTTGAATCAATTGTTTGTTTGTTCCTAATGTTACATCTATCTATTTTATTAAATGAAAAATGATACGCAGCATTTGGCAATGCTTAATGTTTATGAAATTATGTAATTAATTAAATAAAGGCACAATGATACATCATATGTTTTACCAAATTAAGTATTACATTAAGTATCGTCATCACAGGTTTGCAGTGATTTAACATGTACAGTGAAAATTAAAATTAGATTAAATGTATACATTCTGTTTTCTTTGAATCGTAATAATTACAATATTTCAGTAGTAGCAGAAAATTATGAATGTTTTTGTTGGATTTGATATGATTTGAATGGAAATTTAATTGGTAAGTGACCTATTTAGTTGTGAGTACTTCACCATTGTAATGCGATTTAATTTTACTAAATCTGTATATACAGAGTGGGTCACCACCAACGCGTCGGTCTCTAGCACCCAAACGATTGAATTTTTTCAAAATCTGTTTGGGCGAGAATATGTAAGCCTTCTAGGACTACAATCTAAAATTAGTTTGATTTATACAGGGTGATCTACAAACTTGTTACTTATCAAAGTTATATCATTTTAAATGGAATACCCTCCTTTTTAATTTTTTTTTTTTTTGAAATAAGGTGAAAAAATAAGATGGACTTTCATTACAGTTCCCTATACCTAAACCTTACAGTTTCCGAAATATTTAACATTTTTGGAAAATGTAGGGTTGTCAAAAAACTCAAGTATTTTTCGATTCAGAAAAGATGAGACAATCTAGGTCATCGTAATAAGGATATTTGGAAGTACGTATTCTGTTGTTTATTGTTTCAGATCATAATTTATAAAATACAAAGAATAACGCGAGAAATTAGTATATTTGTTACATTTTTAGAAATTACGCCATTAACTCATGTCGATCACTTAGAATTCTTTGATTTATAAACATTTCTGTCATATTGACGTATTTCAAAATACGACAGTGTTTATAACTATTGATGATTTTTTCATTACAACGAAATATTCAGTGCAAGAAAGAGTGGATATGGTGCTGACCACAGGAGAATGCCATGAAAATTGTCTTTTGGCTTCCAGGGTTTATGCCCAAAAGTACCCTGATCGCAACCATCCTGATACGAGAGCTTTTGAAAGGCTTTTACAAACATTTCGAGCCACAGGTAACACTGCCTATCCAAAACCTAATAAAAGTAAACCGGTAACTGGCAATGAAGATAGCGAGTTCTTAGTATTAGGATCTATCGCTGAAAATTCCCACAGTAGTACTAAAGTAATTGCTAGACAAACAGATATAAGTAGAGGAAGTGTGAGAAGAATTCTCAAAAAACACAAATTTCATGCTTATCACATAGAAATTCATCAAAATTTGTATGGCAATGACTTTCAACAACGAATAGATTTCTGTTTGTGGACAATTGAAAAAATAGGGGATCAACAAGATTTTTTAAATTTCGTTTTGTTTACTGATGAATCAACATTTCACAACAACGGTTTGGTAAATAGACATAATTTTCACTATTATGACACCGAGAATAGGCATGCTTTTAATACTGTTGACCGCCAAAATCGTTGGAGCATAATCGTATGGGCAGGAATTGGAGATCAGGTAATTGGACCATACGTTTTCAATGGTCATTTAAATGGTAGAAAATTTTTGAGATTTTTAAAGCGAGACTTTTGGACACTTCTCGAAAACGTTCAGTTGAACATTAGAGGGAATATGTGGCTACAATTAGATGGGGCACCGGCACACTTTGATCGTAGAGTTAGAAATTATTTAACTAGGAAATTTGTTAATAAATGGATTGGAAGAAACGGACCATGTCATTGGCCACCAAGATCGTCTTGTCTTACTCCAATGGATTACTTTTTATGGGGCTATATTAAAAATATTGTTTACAATATTCCTGCTACTACTGCAGACAATATGGAAGAGAGAATTAGAAATGCGGTGGACACAATTACTCCAGATATGTTAAGAAAAGTCAGACAAAATTTGGAAGAAAGAATTAGACTATGCATTCAAGAAGACGGTCATCAGTTTGAACATTTACCGTAGTGAAAAACCAGCAGTAGGCTCTCGGTGCATAATGTAAAACGGTCTTTTTCAAGACCAGCAACCGTATAACCTTGATAACCTTAATAAGTTTTAGGTATAGGGAACTCTAATAAAAAAAAAATTAAAAAGCATTCCATTTAAAATGATATAACTTTGATAAGTAACAAGTTTGTAGATCACCCTGTATAAATCAAACTAATTTTAGATTGTAGTCCTAGAAGGCTTACATATTCTCGCCAAAACAGATTTTGAAAAATTCAGTCGTTTGGGTGCTAGAGACCGACGCGTTGGTGGGCACCCTGTATATATATATATATATATATATATATATATATATATATATATATATATATATTATCATATATATATATATAAAGTACGGTCCTAAACTATGTTACGGAAATACGGGGTGTCCAAGTTACACGAAAAATGCGAAAATTAATTGATAACTTCTAAACCGCTAAACATTTTCCAGTGAAATTTAGTACGAAGCTAGAGTGCATGAAAGTGGATATTTTTCGATACGAAGTTAATTTCCAGCTTCTGCAGTGGCATGCATACGGGCACTCGGATATTTTTGAAGAAATAAAATTATACGCCACTGATTTCTTGGAAAATAAAATTATATTTTAATTCCTCGTTCAATTTTAAAAATAAAAGCCCTCTTGAATTCTGTTCCTAGAATGTTCCGCTTGGGAGTAATAAAATAAAAACCGTTGTATTGTACGAGAAAATTAATTCAATGAATGAAATAAAAATTTCGCAATAAGTCTAGTTCCCTTTCAAAATGACACTTGCTTTTTCCATGTGACATTTTCTAGTTCAATTTACGTCACTGTAAGTTAACTTTTCCATTGTTTTTGTACAATTTTGTTATTAAAGGTGACGTATACAATTGCTGAAATGGCTGGTATGCATTATGTGTATGGCCTCGCTGATGGCAATGGAGAAAAAGCCAGACGTATTTATCACCAGAGATATCCCAATCGTGCTTTACCAGATAGTCTAACCTTCTCGAATATTCATCAGCGTCTTGTTGAAACTGGTAGTTTCCGAAGAGGTACATCTGAAGGTAGGTAAGTGTAAGAACAACTGAAATTGAGGAAGCAGTCCTGCATGCAGTCGAAGAACAGCCTGAAACGAGTACAAGAAAGATAGCTACAAACTTGAATATTTGCCATCAAATTGTTTGGAGAATTTTAATGGATTATTTGTTATATCCATACCATATTTTGAGAGTACAGGCATTACTCCCGAGAGATTTTCCTAAGAGAGTAACTTTTTGTCGGTGGTATCTTCATAATATTGCACATAATCCACAATTCGATTCACATATCCTGTTCACGAACGAATGTAATTTCTCAAGAAATGCGATTCAGAATTTTCACAATAACCATTTGTGGGCGGATGAGAATCCCAAAGCCACAACTGAAACCCATATTCAACATCAATTTTCGGTGAACATCGGGTCAGGAATTATAGCCGATTACTTTATTGGCCCATTCTTTCTTCCGAGACGACTTGATGGACAATCTTACCTTACTTTCATTCGTGAACAATTGCCTGAGCTGCTTGAGGATGTTCCACTTTTAATAAGACACCATATGTGGTACATGTATGATGGTGCAGCTGACATTTCAGTGGAACGGCCACCGCGGTCCCCCGACCTTAACAGCTTAGATTTTTTCTTGTGGGGCTATCTAAAAACGCTAGTGTACACAAGTCCCATTAAATATGTAGAAGAATTGAAAGAGAGAATAGTTGCAGCATGTAATAATATAAAGCATACTCCGGGAATATTTCAACGAGTGCGGAATTCCATGAGAAGGAGGGCAGAAGCATGCATTTTGAGTGAAGGAGGCCATTTCCAACAATTTTTGTGATTACCGTTCCATATTACTTGTTCCCAATATTATGTTTATGCTGTATGTTTACATTTGTTGTTTTTGTTGTTGTTCAGTGAAGGCAGATGCCAATTTGTAACGTATTCTTTCAATCATTAAATTACATAGTTTTCCCGTACAATACAACGGTTTTTATTTTATTACTCCCAAACGGAACATTCTAGGAACATAATTCAAGAGAGATTTTATTTTTCAAATTGATTGAGGAATTAAAATGTAATTTTTTGTTTCAAGAAATCAGTGGCGTATCATTTTTTTTCTTCAAAAATATCCTAGTGAGTGCCCGTACGCACGCCACTGCTGAAGTTGGAACTTATCTTCGTATCGAAAAATATCCACTTTCATGCACTCTAGCTTCGTACTAAATTTCACTGGAAAATGTTTAGCGGTTTAGAAGATATCAATTAATTTTCGTATTTTTCGTGTATCCTTGACACCCCGTATTTCCGTAATGATACATTTTAGGACCGTACTTTATTAATCAAACTATAATTATTTTTTCGTGTAGATTCATCCACTTCAATATTCGCATATCATTAAGGAACACCCTGTATATATACGCGATAGTGAAAGAAAAGTCGATTGAATAACCTTCTGTACCTATATATACATAGGTGGGAAGGTAAAAGTATATCCAAATTTAAAGTAATATCAAACTTGTGTTCACGGATATTAAACAGTTGAAATGCGCTCAAATAGAGTAAAAGTAAGAAAATATTTCATGCCAAATATGTTTTATATTTTTCCAAACAAAGGTGTAACACTTCTTGAATGCATAGTTCAAAAGTAATATAGTTTCAACCAATTATGTTATTAGGAGTACAAATGAAATTTTGCATGGTTTTTGCCCCATATAGTCATGTTCACAAGTAACATCATCATTTCATTTTAATATGATACAGTTTAAAATAACCTTGTCCTCATAAAATGCAATTTTTACCGCGACGTTTAAGTGCAAGGTCGTTCTTTTTCAACGTTTGAAAATAATAATAGATTATGTTAAGTGTAAGAACTAAACTTTGTGTTTCGCGAATCCGTTAGTAGAACACCAAAACTTAAATTCCTTTTTAATCATATTTGATGCCTTTTTAATAAACTTTTGCGAGAAGAATGCATCATTTGAAATTAGTTTTTTATTCTACTATTATTCGCCTAAGTAGATAAATGCGCCATAAGGTATAATTTTTTTACGTTTAAAACATTGTTGGATCTTTATCATTTTGATAATAATTAAAGATTTTAAACTTAACATTCGGTTGTTACACTTAATGGTAAGCAAACAGAACATAGAGAAACAGAAAATAAAGGTAAAGCCTGTTTTTGATTTTGGTAATACAAAGGTTAATACACTTTAGCGACTTATTCTCAAAGATCACGTTAGACAATAGTCCCATCAGCTTCTTCAAAGACAATGATCAAATAACATCATCTTGGAAATGTCATTTAGAAAATAGAAAGCAACAGTTAAAATAGAACTCAATTAAAATTGTATAAAGGGATTCTGGTTCTTTGGAAGGATAAGCTTGCTTTTTATTAAAGGAATATCGCTTATTTTTCTTTATAAATTATCTATCAGAAGCGAATACTTTTAAAGTTCGCTAAGAATATAAAACTATAGGGCATTCGTTTAACTTATCCCGATTGATCGATGAATCAAACGCGCACTTGTGTATGACTATCCTTTCCTACATATTGAATACAATGTATACTATTAGCTAACGTATTATTCCAAGAGTGTCGTTTTGTATGGCTCTTATTAACTCAAGTAACTAACAAGGATAACGTTAACAACAAATTAAGTTTTCTTTATACGAACAGTTTTGATACCAACATTACCAACTTTAACTTAACTACTTCACATAAATATAAATGTCATAATGTTCGCAAATAAAAGACAAAAGTTTTATTTACGTATCATAGATGTACGCACATAAAAGCATATTATTTTCAATAAAACGTAGCAGATGAATTTTGGTAAGTTATTATATATTTTAAAATGTTGCAAAAATTTTGTAAATAGGTATTTGTAGGTTAAGACCAATGAACTCTTCCAAAGAAAGGAAGTAATTGTTCCAATACTTTCTACATAAAAGTGGCGATTATATATCTTTGACGGCAATACATTTGTGAGTTAATGGTTATTTATTTGATTTATTCATAAAGATTGAATTTTTTAGGAACGCTACTAATCATTATGCTTTGAGAAAATATTCGAATTGCAAAATACGGAATGATAATTTCAATCATCGGTGTTTATTTATACACTTGTTTGTGTAGAAGATTATTATACTGCAATTCAAAATTATTGGTGTATTTAATGTAATTAAATTATAGTACTTTTTTAAACTTATTCAAAGTATCGTTTCAAACACAATATAACCAATAATGTAATAAAACGTAAATTTGTCCATTCACATTTAAACATGACTGTGTTGAAAATAATTTATTGTTATAAATTATAATGTTAATGTACAATAACATACATTATATGTTATTATTATAATTATTATAGATTGTTATTAAGTTTTTGGAGAAAACTGTTTGCGTTAAGAATTCATTTAAAAACAAGAAATTAAATGTTCACTACACTTCATTTTCTGTATCTGTGTTATCGTTTGGATGTATAATTGGTTTGACTTGGACACCATAAACTTTTTCTTGTTCCCAAGACTTTAGAATTTCAGCTTCTGCAATATATTCTATTTGCAAATTTGTGAGTTAATGGTTATTTATTTGATTTATTCATAAACATTGAATTTTTAGGAATGCTACTAATCATTATGCTTTGAGAAAATATTCGAATTGCAAAATACGGAATGATAATTTCAATCATCGGTGTTTATACACTTGTTTGCGTAGAAGATTATTATACTGCAATTCAAAATTATTGGTGTATTTAATGTAATTGGTTATAGCACTTTTTTAAACTTATTCAAAGTATCGTGTCAAATACATTATAACCAAGTGTTTCTTACTTATTGAGTACATAAAAAAAAATACACCATAATATAATAAAACGTAAATTTGTTCATTCACATTTAAGCATGACTGTGTTGAAAATAATTTATTGTTATAAATTATAATGTTTTAGTGTACAATAACGTACATTATATGTTATTATTATAATTATTATAGATTGTTATTAAGTTTTTGGAGAAAACTGTTTGCGTTAAGAATTCAATTAAAAACAAGAAATTAAATGTTCACTACACTTCATCTTTTGTATCTGTGTTATCGTTTGGATTTACTTGGACATCATAAACTTTTTCTTGTTCCCAAGACTTTAGAATTTCAACTTCTGCATGTTTAATCGTTTTTAACCAAACTGAAGGTGAAACTGTTTCTAACGCTTCTTTCCACATCTGTTTTGACATTATCATCCCCATAACCATCTCTTCCAATGTGTTTATCATAATAAGTTTTGCTTATTCCCCATACCATTTCTATTGGGTTAAATTGACAGTGGTAAGGAGGCAAGCGTAAAATTTCATGTCCATATTCTCTAATAATATTATCGACCAAATATTGTTTCTCTTCCTTATGTAGCTGCTATATGTAGTAATTCCGTTTTAAATGCTTCTTTTTCATGAGTAATTTTTTTTCCCCTAAGCCACTCTGTAATTTCTTCTTTTTGCCAATTTGTAGTTGGTTGGCGATTGACAATTTGTGAATGGTACGGAGCGTTATTCATGATGATTATAGATGGCTTTGTTAAGTTTGGCAAAAGTTGATTTGTTAACCATTTAACAAAGTTTTCCGAATTCATACAATCGTTATAATCGCTGCTTTTATTTGTGGTAGAGAATATAAGTTCTGCTCCTTCCACAAAGCCATCTTCTGTTCCAGCATGTAAAACTATATAACGTTTGCCTTCCCCACCAAGATTCTTAAAGCATTTTGAAGTGGAATCTTGCCATATTCTTTTGTTGCTTCCTTTTGCAAATATCCATGTTTCGTCGAGATAAACGAACTGCTTGTAGGTATCTTGTTTCATATAAGTGATGTAACTTCTCAAAAATTTTAACCTCATCGATGCTATTGAAGTTTTTTCGCAAAGAGCTTTTCTATTGTTAGTTTGCTTGAAATGAAATCCAATGTCCAACAAGACGTGATAGAGGCTAGTCCTTTTACACTCAACGATTCCTCTTTCTTTAATTTTTGTTAAGAACGTATCTAATGTAACATGTTCATGGTTAATATACGTTGTAAATTGTAGTACGGATTTCACTTTTTTGTCGTTGATCCATGTCTTTTGTTTTTAGACTTTTTCGTTGAGGTTCATTTTCCTTGTTTTCTTCTTGATTTTGATGTCGTCGTAAAGCATTAGAAATAGTTTTCGTGTCAATTTTCAAAGCATCGCTAACCCTTACATTCACTGCTGTTAATGGTGATAAGGGCCCGTTGTTCTATTTTTCTTTATTAAAGTATTCGACTAAGTTATGGATCAATTCGTCTACGGTAATTGACCTACGAGGCATGTTGATGTGCTACAAATGAAAACATAAATTTTATCTCTTTCTGTAAAACGAATTAATCTTTACCTTAAATGAACACTAGAAAGTAATGTGGTTCTGAAAAGAACGGATCTTTTACAATATTAACTCAAGAAGGAATGAATAAACGAAGAAACAAACCAACCGACGAGCGTACGTAACCTCAATCAACGTATAAGCAAATAAAGGAAAGTTGTTCTGTGGAAAGGTTGGTATCAGTGCTCATATTTTTGTTTTAAATTACAGACGACGGTCATTTCGTGATTTAATGCACACATGACGTCATCGGGATAAGTTAAACGAATGAACTTTAACATATGTTTTCCAACACGTTTGAGGAGGAACATATGCCTCTTAGCAACGCGTACTGTCAAGCGACCATTAGTTAGGACATAAGTGTAGCACATGTGGAATTTACACCCAATCATTCTTTAGATATTTTTTACTTATAGTGTTAAAAATAGAATGAAGTCGAATCAATACGAAAAAAATCGTACTTATACTTATCGCACAAATTCTATTGCTATGTAATACAATATTGACTTTTATGCAATATTCCAAATAAGTTGATGTGAATTTGGATGGTCAATTGTAATACTTATTGTATTAAATATTACTAGTAAAGGTGCCGACACATACTCTATTAAAGTTCAGAAAGACTTAATCAGTAATCGTGCAAAATACTAAATTTTAGGTAATATTTGCTTTATTTCAATGAAACCTTTCGTATAAATTTGCTTGACTTCGATGATGTTATAATGTGATATATAAAGCATAAAGATGTTAACTGTAGGTCGATAAACACGGCTCAAAGCACATCAAATCTTAGATCAGTCAGTTTTACTGAATAAGGACTTGTTTATAATATTTTGTAATAAAAGTTAACAAAAAAAAAACGTTCTATATTTAATCCATTTAATTTAATTTAATAAAGGTGCCGAAAGTGCTTGTTGTACAAGAAAAAGTATTGGAACAGTTTCATAAAATAGCCCTTTCGAGCTTTTATAACGACAATTTTGAATGGCATATTGATAGAGTAATATGAAACAGGAAACGTGTGATATTTGTGCTGTACAGAAATATAGCATATTATTCAATAAACCTGTTTTAATAACATTATCATTATCTAACCATTTCAAATCAGTCTTCTCACCCCCTATATGTACTACATTTACTGCAGTTGCAGGAATCGCAAAAATTATACCATAGGGGACGATAGTGAAGTACCAAGATCTGTAAGTTTTGCGACTGCCTCACTGTAAGGACGTTCCCAAATTAACTGTAAATGGTCACCATCTAGAAAAACCTTTAAGCGTGAAATTGTATTTTGAACACTGACTAATTTTCACTTTGCATATGAAAGTTATACGTTCTTATTCCAAAACATGCTCTAATCTAACTATTTATATCAGCCCCTTGCGTTTCCTGCTGAATGGTTTTGTGTAAACCAAGTGAAGGAAAAGAGGCAGGGAGCATGAGACATAGGAATCCTTGCAGTAAACACATGGTTTGTAGCAAATTGTCAATAGCATAAAACATTACTTCAGAATTAACTCTCAAAAAAGTAAACTCAGTAATATATATTACACACTACAATCGAGATTTTTCGGTGAAAGGCTGAGATGTAAAAATGCCTGAATAAGATAATTGCCAACTTGGAAAATTGATAAGCCTTGTAAAATTGTTTAAGTAAGCACATTAAATGTATTAGAATACAAAAACAATACATATATATATATATATATATATATATATATATATATATATATATATATATATATATATATATAAATTTTGAAAACACAAGAGTTCAAAGATAGTCACAACACTTCCTAATGATCACCAATCACCATTTATATGAAATAAGCTTTGTTTTAATTTGCTTAGTATGTTTATTTATCGTGATTACTGTCAACGTAATACCTAATACCTGTTTTGAGAGCATCAATTGATTTATACTAATTTATACTAATTGCAACAGAATGTTCATTACGCGCATCAGTTCCTTATATTTAAGAATGTAATTCCAATTTAAAACGTTCATTAAAAATTTTCATAAACCAAATTGCATTGTCTTTATCTTTAATGTCAATGAACTCCAAAACAAGTCTTAATGTAGCTGAAAATTTAGTGGGCAGTTCGTCTTAGTTATAAGTCATCCTACCTGGTGAAAGGACGTACAAGGGACGTGGCCACTTCCTACCGGTAACTCCGCCGTTGAGTGCTACCATTTTCAGTGACGTACGCAAAACCAATATAATTTTTGTTTAAATTGCCAATTAGTTTAGAAATTGGAACAAAACAATAATTTATTCCGTTATTTTTAATTATGGCATTATCTCATTGTTAGCTTTCTTCCGTTATTTGAAAACATGTTTAATTACATACAGAAAAATGTGTGAGATAATGATAAAAGTTAAGAAAGAAAGGAATTTTTTTTTACTTATTTACACCATGTGAAGAAATTTGAATAAGTCGTAGTAACATACATATTATAAATCTGAAGTTATGTTTAACTTTTATGGTACCACTACTCTAAACATATAGTTTTGAATATATAGAATAGTGTTCGGTATAATGCATATATGCATACGCCTTCTCCACGCCACTCTCACTCATTATTCACCCATTCCGTGCTCTAACTATCTTGTATTACCTCATATACTCCGTCATGCCCTCACCATTTATTTTACGTCCGTGCTTTTTCAGACGTATACAAATAATGATGGGACAAATACCTTATTGTATATCACTGGCTTCGTGACTATGCTCATCTCTTGTTGTGGTGCATATACTGCCAGTCCCTATCCTTCCTACATTGAGACGTCGCATAATTTTACCATTTATTCTACCACTTGCAGTTAACATTCTACCTAAATAGACACATCAATTTGTTCTAAAATGTCGGTATGTAGGGCAAACAAACTACCTTCCTTGTCATAATCACGATTAAACATTACCATCTTCGTTTTGCACCTTATAATCCAATTTTCACTGACCTCATCAAGCTCCCTCAGCACTGTTAGCTTAGTAAAGGTGTATCATTAGTACACCAGAACCCGTACGTTCACGTCACTAAACATTAAACCAATTGCATTAGTACATGCTTGCCTAAAATGTTTATCCATAAATACATTAAACAGCCACAGTGACATCACACAGCCTTGTCTAACCTTTATTCCATTTATTAGGTACTTACTAATTGAAAGTGTGCTAGAGCTTCTCGCTATTTAGTCGGTCATAGGATTTCTCCGTGTCAGTAGACGCACAGTACACCGTCTTCTTCACGTTCAAAGCCATGTTGAACATCCCAAATGCTATTGTTATTTCACCTACTCTATTAATTAAACCTCTTTCAAGTACCATTCACCTCCCTAGAGTTTTTACAATCACTCTTTCTCCCACTACTTTTATAAAGTGTCCTCCACAAACCTACACTTTTTAATATTGAAGGCCATTAGGGTTTGTTAATAAACTAACCTTGGTGCTAGTTTTCCCACAGTTAGATGGACCATAAATTATATTCACCACTCCATGTTTGCTCTCCGCTCTTGTACTCATAAGGATGTTGCAATTTTGGATGTCATGACACTTTATTTACACATGCCTTTCGCGATATTACCACTACTAAATTTCATATACAAACAACAGTTTTTTTTTACCTCAGCGATAAGAAGAATGTATTGCATTAGTACACCATTTCCAATTTAACATATGGCGTCGAATGTTTTAACGATTTTGACTTTAGCAGTATTAAAGTATTAAAATGCGAATAGTCAAATAATCCATCCTATGTTGTTATATACTTCTGAAAAGTCCGTATTTGGAAAAACAGGATGAGAGGTACCTGTGGATCAACGACATATCTGTTACGTTTACGTGCTTCTAAAACGATAGACCTCAAGAAATATTTTTCTTTCCTATCTTCCCTATCTTGCGGTCGAACTATTATATAAGGAATTTTATGATAACGTTTCTTATTTATAGTGTTAACGGAAGATGGAAATAGATGATGGTTAACTCTTAAACCGATATTATTGCAAATCTAGCCCTATCGTGAATGGTTGATTTTCCTCGAAATCGATTCGTTTGTTTTTCAGATTAGCTAATTTGATTGTTATGTTACCGATTGTACTAGTATTTACTTCCAATAATTAAGGATTACTAAGGTTTTTATGTGAGCGGTAACCTGGTGGAACGGGACATCTATGTCGTACAGACCATTGGCGGGTTTTCCGTTACTACAGCATCCTGTTATAAAGTTGGACTCAATATGTATGTGTGTTTGATTATTTTTATATAAAGCGGATTTATGTAAAATCTTGGCTTCCAGTACCTTAGATTCAAAATGCAGTATGCGTCCAATACAACTTGTTCCAGTATGGTCTTTACCAAATTAGCACCTAAGTTTGCACTCGAACCTATTCTTATTTGCTTAAACTAAATGCTACGTAGGTATACGACGTTTTATCCAGACGCTCAATTCTTCCAACTCATCTGCACCTTCCGGGATTGTGACCGCCCCCTAGTATTCGCTATTTGGCCATTTCTTGTAATAAAATTTATCATTCGCCGTATGAATATTTATACTGATGTTATATTTTACATGCACTGAAGTAGTTGGTTATTTTGATTGGTAGTCGAGGATTACCTAAATTATCCTAACATCATACACGTTTACTTCATCTTTATAACAAACCCAATTCGTGCTGGGTTAGCTTTGACAACTTAAATTGATAATTCCACACTCCTTATTCCATGGTAATCTTGGCATATTACTCCTCTTGAACACGCCACTGAAATCCATTACGTCCAATGCTTGATTTCTTAGACATACATATGGTGTTTCTTCAATCTCTTTTTTTGCGTTTAAATGTAAAGTTATACTGCCTCCTGATCCGTAAGGTATCTAAAATCGCGCATCCTCGCCTTTTTTTCCTATGGAGATCGATTTTCGGTCATGTCATTATAAAATAAGGTCTTTTTAGCGTTTGCCTTGCACAGATGGATTAACTGTTTCGGGAATACCGACTAAACCATGTTTCAAATCACATGCTACAAATAGACATTTCTTTCCTATTTAAGCTTCTCATAGGTAATCATGCAACCCTAGTAACTAACTTTATAGCGTCCTTGGTATTAAACTCCTTTTTTATTGTCTTATAAATAATTCTACGTAAGTTCGGTAAACTGCACCGTGTCCTTCCTTTAACGCCTGTTCCTCACTTTTTTTAGCTATTATCATATTGCCTACGTTTAAAATTAGTGCTCGTTCTACTAAAGTCACGTTAGACGCTTTCAATCGATTTCAAGCGTTGCCCTCTAACATACAATCTGCTCTCTAAATTTTTGTTAGCTCTTCAACTGATATCGTGTACTTTGCGTTCAGCATGTAATGAGTTTATACCGTGATCATCACGTCGAACCCTCGTATCTAATCAGTGCCAGAACTACAATACCGGTAATATGTAGAATTATATAAAACTATGGGGAATGTTATTATGGGACTATTGATGCAGCTAGTCGTTCCTGTAGTCGGTCGCTTCCGAATTAACATTGTTTGCATGCAATGATTGCTTGTCCTGTTTATACATGCTACCATAGAATAAAATCCACAAAAATTTTGCATTTGCATGTATTATTGATATGTGTGACACTTTAGTCAAGCAGAGTTTCATCACACAACCTGTATTGTGGAAAATCGTGTTATATTGTACATTTCCAGTAAATCCAACCAATAGTGAATTACATCTTTTGAGCAGGTCTTTAAAATCGTTATTGTTGTCACATTATATCACATTATATGGTCACACTGTTCAATATTTTTTCCATTTTCACAGATTTCCAGTTATAGTAAATGGTATATTTATTAGTGAGAGATTCGGCACTTGATCATATTCAATATCCTCCACCTATTAATGCGGCTTTCAATCTGCTGAAATCGAAAATATGCTATTTATAGGAATTACGATTGGCAGAACTAAAGAAACATTTAGGGATTATAAACTAAAAAGTGATTAAAGATTTGAAAATAAAAACATCCCATTTACTTAATCGAGACTTAATTTAATTTTTTTATTACGAATACTTCATAAAAATACACCCTATCACAGTGTTTTTGAAAAATCCTCTATAATTGAAACATGAGAATATTAAAGTAAGACAATTTCCTTATTTTAATGTAATATAATTGCATTCATGATCATTCACTTTTTGTTATTTATCATCAATTATTCTTATTCTTTATTTGATGTCGTTCGTCGTTCGTCGTTCGTCGTTCGTCGTTCGTCGTTCGTCGTTCGTCGTTCGTCGTTCGTCGTTCGTCGTTCGTCGTTCGTCGCGTGTCGTTCGTCGTTCGTCGTTCGTCGTTCGTCGTTCGTCGTTCGTCGTTCGACGTTCGTCGTTCGTCGTTCGTCGTTCGTCGTTCGTCGTTCGTCGTTCGTCGTTCGTTGTTCGTCGTTCGTCTATCGTTTTTTATTGTGCCCAAGTGTTGTTCAAAGATCTATCAACCATTGAAAATTTCAGTTATTATAAATAGCTCCAGGTTGCTGTTATCCAGTCCGATTACGTTGTTTATGTAAACACAAAATCTGTACTATTTTGGTTTATTTTTTCAGTCGCTTTGTAGAATAGCGGGGGCGCTACAAAATTATATCTCTGTTTTGGTTTATCTACGTTTGACGCGATTACGCAAACTTTCAGCAGGTTGCACATTATGAGGACGTTGAGTTCGTAAACTGGATACAGTTTATCACATAATTCAATAATCTAAGATATTAAATAAGGAAAAAAAAAGTTACACTAAACACATATTTTCTGGTTTTAATCTATGGTACGCTGTTTTATACGTATTGCCTGGCATATTTAATAATTGCTGGTATTATTGTGTTTTAATGGAATTCTGTTTAAGTAATGATTTAAATCATAGGTACTATAGAATACACTTTTAAAACAATGTGATTCTGAGAACGATATTCGTTGGGATATATTAAATAGAAAGTTTCGCGTAAAAAATTCTTTGATATAGATGTTCATTAATTTATACCACAAGTCCATTTATTAAATAAAGACATTATATAACAGCACAGACTATGAATTTAATGTCATAATGCAATGTAGATCCTTTAGTCATTGTCTCTCAGACCATTAAGCAAACCCAGACTCAAACAATAAACTTCGTCTTAAAATTCAATGAGGTGAAAACAGTATAGAGCAGGCATGAAATTGCTGTCCCATCACCTCACGAACTTAGAAATAGTTTAGAAACTATGTCAAATTCTCAATATCGCACTTCGATCAGAATACACTTTGTGATGGACTTTTTCAATTTTTTTGTGGAAGAATAAACAATTTAAATTCCTTTCATTACTTAATTCACTACAACTGAAGAATATTTACTGAAAGCAAATATCATTTAATAAATTAAGTTGGTTTTTCAATGATGAAATATAATTTCTAAGGTTGGTTTCGTTTTCTCGTTATAAAATTCTAATCCGAATTGATTGGCGGTTTTTAAGTATTGACTGTTATACTGACTGATAAAATAACTTACAAGGCGTATCATAATTTGGACATTGCTACAGTTAGGAATAAATTGCAACCACCATTTATTAGAATGTTAATTGAAGATACTGAAAATTTAAAATAACGGGGAGCCGCAATCATAATTAGAATTGGAACTGCAATACTTTAATTAAAATTTCAGTATTAACAAAGTTTGGTTAATGTTTAATTCATACTAACGCATTTTGAGATGTTGTATCACGATTGAAATGTTTGTTTATACTTGAAGTTCACTTCGCCTTACTTTAAATTTAATTCCTTTAACACAGTAATAAGTGCTTTGCTATATACTTTAGTTGTCAATCTTGCAAAAGGAAAAAACTGAGATCTTACATTTTTTCTTTCAAACCACCAATTAAAGGACCTGTATATAATTTGTAGAAGTTAATAAACATGTTTAGTTTATACTCTTAATTCAAATGATTCATACCCAAGAAACGCGTCTTTTTAGATTTGGTTACTTTCTTATCGATTCGAAAAAAACGAAACACATTAAGTTTTATTACACTTGAAATATATTTTTAACTTTCGCACCTAAAGAGACAGTTATAATTGGTAAAAGAAATTGAAATTGAACTGAGACCAGAAATATCCGTGTGTACGTATGTGCATATGCGTCTGCATGTGTATGTATGTGTGCTGGTGGTGTGTATATGTGTGAGTTGTGCGTGATGTATGTGTGGGTGATGCATTGATGTGTGTGTTTGTGTGTGTGTGTGTGTGTGTGTGTGTGTGTGTGTGTGTGTAGGCGGTGGCGTGTGTGTGTGTGTGTGTGTGTGTGTGTATGTGTGTGCGTGTGCGCGCGCGTGTGTGTGCCGTAATAACTAAAAACATTCAAGTATTTGTATTCAAACTTCTCATTCGTATTAAGGACATGAATATGTAGATAACAGATTTTCTTCGGGGGGTATGGAGTAAGAGCGGTGAACGTTATTTTACTTAGACCGCAATAACTCATTTAATTACTATATGCTATAACGAACTCTACACTAATACTCAAACGATCCTTGTACTAACATTGTCTTATTTACGCTTATATATTGCTAACCTATCACAAGACATTCCATTCTTTGACAGAAGTCTGCATAATGTTCTATTATGCCCGCATGTCCAGTTTCCCTAGATATTTCCCTAGATGCAACGTATATCACGGGAAAAGGTGCAGTTCTTTTAGGTAATGTTACGCATTTTTAATAACATAAAATTTTATGACTATTTCGAATTTTAGTAACGAATAGTTTGTTTTTTACAACGTAAAGCTTTGTAGAGTTTTGAGTTTAGTTTAGGAGATATTTTGAAGCAAATTTGCAGGTTTACCCCGCTTTGGTCAATATATAAGTTTCGTGCAGCGCTTGTTTATTTTTGAGTGTATTTATGCGGAGGATTGTATCCTGTTCATGACATCATTATTTTTAGAAATTTGGATACAGGTGGTGCCTTAGTAACCTTCTTATGACCGATTTCCGACATATATGAGTATTAATAAGCGCCCTTTCAATTGTTAGGCAAGAACTCTGACCCTATCACTGAGCTAGGTCGGTTTTGTGCACTTAATGTACACAGCAGCGCTCTCCATGTAGTTTATTTTGGGTATTCCGATTTTAAATTTTCTAATTTTAAAATTACCTATATTTTGCGGAGTTTATTATGTTGTGTGTGATATTTAAGTGTATTTTGAAAAGTTAATTTTTGAATGGGTCTTAGGATTTTGTTTTTACGAATTTATGAGTTTACTATATCATTTTGGTATTTGACAGTCATGAAGAGAATTTAGTTTTCAGCGAAAAGTACTGTTTTTGGCGTAAAGTTGCATTATGCTCGACTTCTAGTTTGAGTGAGTGGAGTGTTAGATGTCACATTTTTGCAACTACCGCGTGTCGTAAGAGGTGACTAAATAACATTTGTGGTGAGTGGGCTTGATATACCTTGTCTTCGGACGACGGTAGTGGAATAACGGATAGTCTCTAAGTTGTGAAAGACCTCTTTCGCTTCCTTTGGACGAGATACATCGATTGAACCCTCCACGGATAAGTAGGTGTTTAGCGTTAGTTAGTTACAATTTTCTTCTTTAGGTTAGTTTCTTCGTTTAGGTTTAGTTTTTCTGTTCAGATTGGTGGGTAAAGTAAGTTTTTGGGTTAGTTGTTCATCTTAGGTTAGCGTCACCTTTTTAGTTTTTTTTGGAGTAGTTACGATGTTGTTTTTGGTGGAATTTAAAATATCATGAATGATGTTTAGCGAGTTATTTAAGTGTAGCTTAAATAACTTACCCATCATGGTATTCCTTTACCGGCTAAGAAAAAATAGTGTTTTGCCTCTTACGTACCATGAACAATTTTTCTGCATATCACTCTGCTTCTGAATATCTCTTTTCAACGAATTGTACTTCTTTCATGCATCCACCATTGTCTTTTCCACACCACAGTCATTCATTACTCACTCATTTCTAACTATGTCCATTCGCATTTTACCGCATACTTTCCGCAAAAACATCATAACCGCAGCATTTATATTACTTACATACTTTTTCGGAGGTACTCAAGTCTCGTTTCCATATACCACTGACGTTTGCTTTTAGATTTGTACTTTCATCAAGCTTCCTTAGCATTGTATATAGTTCCTTCGTATTTTTTCTAAGTGAAGCTATATATCAGGATACACCAGAACTGGTACGTTTACGTCACTAATTATCGAATCATTTGCATCAATGCATGGTTGCCTCAAACATTTGTTCATGAATAACATATATTAAACAGCCACCGTGATATCCTGGAATAACTCCTTACTCTATTTTAAAGTGTTTACTCCTACCCTGGCACAGGATCTGCTACCGTCGTGATTGCCCTTTCTCCATTTACTAGAAATTTACTTACTCCATATTCAGTTAGAATGTCCAAGAACTTCTCTGTATTTAGTCAGTCATGCGCTTTCTCCAAGTCGACAAACAGATGATCCACGCATCCCCCTTCTCGCTTAAAGCCATCTCGAACATCACAATTCCTTACTTCGTATTATCACACGTACTCTCTCAATCACATTCAACAAACTGATTCCTCTGTACTTTTGACAGTCAGCTTTACTGCCCATACAGCGGAACAATATTCGTGCTTATCCTATTCGATCTGTACTTTTCCACGCTTAAAACATGTTTTAAATGGTTCACACAATTTTTCCTTAAGCATGCACATCCATTTTTCAACATTTTACCAGTAGTTCCATCTACACAAGCAAGCTTTACCATTCTTCAATTATTTGTACCGCAGTTCCTTAAGTCATCCAACTCAATATCATCCCCAGTTTCACTCCTTATGTCCTCGTTTTTCTTGTTTAACTCCTCAGTCAATTTACTCTCCCTTATGTACAACTTTTTAAAATGGTCTCATCAGCATTTCCTCAATCCATATCTATTTCATTCTATATTGTTGCATGTGCCCATGTTCTGCCACGCTCAATTCCTCTTGACTCGTGCTTACTGCCTCGGTCGCCTTTTTATTTCACAATCGGTACACTGCATAAAACCCTTTTTCCTTAGTCTCATTTTATGCGGTAATCATTGCCATTGACACGTCTTTTTCCTTGCACACTGCATTCTTTGCATATTGACTCTACCAAGCCCATTTTTCTGGTTAACCATAGTCCATCTTCCACATATATGTACCTCACCATTAACACAGTATCGTTCATGGACATTAACACTCTATCAATGTCACCGTTATTGATTTGCTCATACTATATTATTTAATTCACATTCAAATATTTGCTCAAATCTTCAGCATACCTCACTTTCCATCGTTAGATACCAGTTTTTATACTTTAATTCAGAATGTTCGCACTAGGTTCGCCTTCTTTCACCAGAAAGTGATTCGTTCTATACTCCGATCCACGTATTAATTTTGAATCCCTGACTAGGTTTTTAAGCCCTTCGTCATAAACGAATCAGGTCAAACCTGCTTTTGAGTGCACCTCTCTGCCATGTATGTGTACTTTTATGTTGAAACCATGTATTAGATACAACAAGCTTTACTACTATACGAATATTCTCTAATCGGTTAGCATTCTGTTACTATTAACTCTATAAAATTTCTTGAACGCGTTCTGTGTGTCTTTTATCTACATCCACCCATCCATCTATACCTTGGCTATTTCTCCATATACCAGTCCGTAACATGCAATGAAAATGATTTTTCAAAACTCTATGTTCACTCAGGGGATAACAATTCATACTATTTAACACACCTTTTCGTTCCTTCACTTACAATTACTCTAACTCCTTTTGTACAATACATTTCGTTTTCAACCTTTCCCTTTACATCTTGTCTCTAATACACACAAAATGTGAAGCTTTCATTCAGTACATGATAACTTTATATTCTTTCCCATACGTATCTATAATATTTCGAGGTAATCATAGTAGCTTCCTAAATACCTGAAACAGTAGGTATACCGGTCACCGGTCAAGTCATACCCGGACTTACTAACAGTACCGCCCTACTACCGGTCATTGTTGGCATAAGCTAGCCTACTTACCCGTAGCATGGCCACTTTCTCAGTTACCGTAGACGTGCCCAACGTAATTCTATACAACCTAGAATTCCTATCAAGGACAGGTTACCTGACAAACCAGCAAATAGTTGTCCGTGCCAAGGCAACTAACAAACCAATGCGCAACGCTGACGTACCTCTAGTACAACACAGGAGCTTGCTCATGTTAAATTTTTAGTAGCTTGCAAATTTAAATTTTTCGACGTATGCGAAAATGTACGCATCCAAACGTTTTGAAGATCTTTTATGCAATTGGTTTGTGGATTTTATGAGAGTGTTTATGAAAATATATTAGGAATTAGAAAGGATATTAGTTGTTACTTATAGATACATCTCATTCAGTGATGTAGAGTATAAATCACCAATGTATTAAAGTTTGAGATAACCGTTTTTAAAGTATTAGGTTACCTCACTTAGGTAAACATGCTGCCAGACTGTCACTAGAAAAAGTCGCTTAATTGTTAAAATTACGTGGGATTGCAAAATTGCACACTTTAGTTAACAAGTAAATGCGGACGTTAATATAAGAATTTTTTTTGTTCAAACATTAATTTTGATTTGTTAAGCAGTGAGAGTTGGATATTTTCATTGAAGATGGTGAAAAGAGTCTTGGTAGATTATGGATATTGTGTGTAATTGTTTACTGAGTAATATGTTGCGGCTGTAATTATAGCAGTTCATGTTTTCGGTGTTAACAAAGAAATAGTTTTATTGACGAGGAAGTCTTAATGTTATTGATGTGGTGGAGTTAAGGGACCATCCCGTTGGGAATTGCAGATCTGATTAAATATCCTAAGAGCTTGTGTGCAATACATTTTGGTTTTTATTAGGAATAACACTATACGAGATTAGTAAAGGTGTCTTAAACTTACCTTTTATTTTATTTTAGAGAGGTGTAATGATGGAGTGTCATTTGTTTTCTTTTACGATTCAATGGATATTCTCATAAACTTCATAACTTATCAACGATGTAATAAAACTTATATCTTGAAGTTAAGCTCAATGAAGAAAATGGGCCGCTTATTAAAGTGTAATTTGCTTACACTCTGTTATTGCATATTTGAATTGATAATAGATTTTGTAAGCATTCTTAAATTTAGTGGGTACATAACCGTTAACTTTTACACATATCGATTAATGTGAACTTAGAAATTAAATTCAAACAGATTTCATGATATGAAAGTGCAAGTTTTGTACGCGGAAGAATATAGAATAGGCACACATGGATACGAAACTCATTATTCTCATAGTTTACTTTCTAGCGCGGCATATAAAAGGATAACCTAATTGACGTACCTTTGATTCGTCAGTTGTTTTTATTTGAATCGTTTTCGAGACAGATAGAGGTGTGTTGTGTAATACATCTGCTTCTGTCATGATTAAAGTGTAACTGGCCTTTTTTATTACTTGCTTTGTTTTTATTCTAATATAGGTAATTCAGTGTAATTATCGTTTCAATATCAGGCAACGTTTGCAGAACATTCTAGTAACGTATATTTTAAGATTATTCAATTTTGGCTGGTTTGCAGATGCAGATGGGTGGTAAAAGTATAGCACGTGGAACGATCTACTTGATTTTAAGTAACGTTTTGACCTAAAGTAATTTTAGCGTAACAACAATTAAGGTCTGTGATACCATGTTTGGAGCACTGGATGTGAGGAGTTTAGGTAAATGTGTAAGTATGGTAGAATATTTATTTTGTAGTGAACGTTTTATATTCTTGTCTTATGTGGACAATTAGACATTGTTCCTGACGTCATTATTTTTAGAAATTTAAAAATTAGTGGCATCTTAGTAACCTTATCCTAGAGATCTTTGTCTTTGTTGATAATAATAATAATAATAATTTATTACGCATATAAACCTGTATGTACAGGACGCTCGTCAAGTATAGAGAAAAAAATATTTATAAGTAACATAAAAGGTAAAACTTGGTTACAAATAATAAAAAAATCATATATATATATATATATATATATATATATATATATATATATATATATATATATATATATATATATTTAAATATATATATATTTTCTTTTGTAGTCAATAATTTAATAAAATTGATGACAGTTTGTGTTTTTCTTGATGAAATGGCTCGACTTGAATATTCTAATACAGATTATTTGAATTTAATTTTAATTCACGGAGAATGTCATAGAGTTGTAAAACGAACAGTATGAACATCTATCGAACGCTATCCTGAGCGCCCCCGAACATCAGCAGATACAACAAGACGTGTGGTTCAAAATTTGGAACAGTTTGGCACATTTAAACACTCTGTGCCTCGCAGAAAAACTGCTATTCATAACGAACAGAATGAAGTTATAACTTTAGGATATTCCCGTGCCTATCTTTGTAATTCCATAAACGGCGCGAAAACAGATATTGGCTTAACACCAACAACTATCAGAAGAATTCTTAAGAAACATAAGTTTAGACCATACTGTTTACAATTAGTTCAACATTTGAAAGAAGCGGATTTCTTGAAACGTATCGAATTTTGTGAAACAATTTTGCTCAAAATACAAGAAATTCCTAATTTTTTGACTAATATCATATGGACGGACGAATCTAAATTTACGAAAAATGGCATATTTAAGCGCCGAACCTCGCATTACTGGAATAACGAAAATAGCAATCCAATTCGCAAATGCCATTTTCAAGAAATTTGGAATTTTAACGTATTTTGTGCTATTCGGAATAATGAAATCTTTGACGTGTATTTTTACAACGAAAATTTGAGAGGTTTAAAATAGTTGATTGTTGCGATTTATGATTACAAATTTAATTTCTAGGAGAATATTATCTTGAGATATTAAACACTCGAATTCAACCCCGATTAAGTCTAGAAAGGGAAAATTTATGGTACCAACAAGACGGTACGCCCCCTCACAACACCAACGCTGTTTCCATGAAACTTTATGAAATCTTTGAAGATCTTTGGTTTGCCAATAATGGCCCCTTTCCATGGCCATCTAGGTCACCTGATCTTACGCCAATGGATTTTTATCTTTGGGGTCGAATTAAAAATATTGTTTATGCTACACCACTAACGACTAAAGAAGATTGCATTTCAAGAGTGCAAAATGCCTTCAATGCTCTTTCTCCACAAGAAATTCAAAGGGCTACAAATGAAGCCGTTATAAGACGGGTTCAACAATGTCTTGCGTCTAACGGGCAACATTTTGATCATTTATTGTAAATTAATTTACATTTGATCACGAGCAAGAAATACTAAACAAGCGACTTTATCGTGTAAGAATGTAGTAAGTATGTAGTTACTACCTCCGCAGTAAAAAGTAGTTTTTTTCGATTTACACATAAAGTATTCAATTTTTACACTTATGTTGTATATCGAATTTGAAAAAAATGACTTAGAAATTTCTATTTGGCAAAATGACTTTTGAATCACAAAATTATCAATTTTATAATTTTTGCAGTAACTTATTCAAATATTTTTCTTTATTTCAATTCTCAATTATTTGGTTTCCATGGTGACCACGAACAAGGAATACTAGATTTAAGTATGTAGCTCATTTTTATCACAAATTTTAAAATTGGGACTTTTTTGATAATAAGTATGAAACTGTTACGTTTAGGCAAATAAAGTTTTAAACAAACTTACCTTAATTTTTGACGTTAAATCGATCTGAGTAATAAAAATAGGGTTTCCATTTGATTTTTTGAGTAACTTGCATTTTTGATAGTCAAGTTTAGACATTCATAATTTTATTTTTATGAAAAATATAAATGTCATTTTTTGCAGACTGTTGCAACAAACCTTTGCCTACAACACCTCGAAGTTTAATTCAAATTGTTTGACAGGAACAGAACAATTAACAAGTTATTACTAAGACCGCATCTGTCAATTTTTTTAGAAAAATTGTTTTTTTTTTGTAAACGACTGAAATTTCGTATCTAGTTTATTTAACAAACTTACCTTAAAATTCGACATAGAATCCAAATATACGGGGTGTTCCATTTAAAATAAGCTACTAAGTACCGACTTCCGGTATAACCGGAAGTGGTACGAACGTGAATATATTTTAGATGAGTTAGCCCTAACATCATTACCCTGTCACCAAATTTTCAAAATCATGGTAAGTTTGGTTTAGCAGATACTCATAGGATCAGCTCCCAAAGGCGGATCATGTATCATATATATATATATATATATATATATATATATATATATATATATATATATATATATATATATATATATATATATATAATATATATATATATATAATATATAATATATATATATATATATATATATTATAAGTCTGACTAATTTGAATGAATATAAACGTTGATGTTCTTAACTCATGACGTGACTTGTTATATTTGATAAGTTTTATACCTTGACTATTCAGTTTAATTATTCTTTAACGCGACGTTTAAGTGTCTACATAGACAAAATGGTACGTACGGTAGCCGACAAAGTAGCAGCTATCTTAATAATTGGTGAATGTGGAAACAATTTCCATGCAGCGGAACGTCATTTTAATGAGAGGTACCCCGACCACCCTACATCGAGGACTTATTTGAGGGAACTTCTTCAGAAGTTTGAAGCAACCGGTAGTGTTCAAGATGTCAAACGATCTGGTCGACCAACAATTAGTGACGACAAAGAAGTCGACATAACTGCAGAAATGGTAGTGCATCCTACTTCTTCTACAGCCCAGGTTGCGTCTATTTGTGAAGTCAGTCAAAGGACAGAACATAAGGTGTTGGCTAAAAACAAATTTCATCCATACAGATTAAAAATGGTGCAACAACTTTCAGATGACCCCGACCGAAGATTAGAATTCTGTGAAAATATGTCCAATCAAACTATCCAACACCCAGACTACATAAAATCAATTTGTTTTAGTGACGAAAGTACTTTCTTCCTCAATGGAATCGTTAACACACAAAATGTGAGATATTGGAGTGACACAAATCCTCAAATCTTTCGTGAAATACATACTCAATTTCCAGAAAAAGTAAATGTTTGGGCAGGTATTTTGGGAAACCACATAGTTGGGCCTGTGTTTCTTAACCGGTGAAGTGTATCTGGAGATGTTACAAAACGCAATTGAACCGATAATTCTTGAAATTTTGGGAGATAATCTAGATAAATTCGGCAACTTGGAAATAACGTTCCAACAAGATGATGCTCCTGCACGCTATTATGGTGCAGTAAGACGTTACTTGGATGAAGAATATCATGGCAGATGGATTGGACGACGAGGTCCGATAGAATGGCCAGCTCGGTCACCAGACCTGACCCCATTAGATTTTTTTCTGTGGGGGTATTTAAAATCTAAGGTTTACGCTACAGCACCTGGCAGTACGCACATTTTGAAACAAAGAATTGTTGAAGAATGTAGAGCAATTTCCGCAGAAACATTTGAACTGGTACGACAAGAGTTGAGCAATAGGATGCATTACTGTCAGGAATTAAGCGGAGCACATTTCCAACATTTACTATAAGAATTGGTGCTTGAATCTTGATTAATTAAATGCCAAACTATAATTTTAGTATTTACTTAATTTTTCTATCAAAATCAACCTAAACCCTAACCAAATTAGTATTACTGAATAGGTAATTTTAATACCTTTCAAACGAGATGTCACTTGCCATAAGGTACTATTTAAAATTATTTGTCACTGTGGCCCTGTGACGTCATATATGACTGTTACGTCACTTGTCATGACTAGTTGAGAAGCTTATATCCGTTTATATTCACTATCCAAATTTCATTAGTATAATTAAAACCGGTCAAAAGATACAAGGAGGGAGGGGACTTTTGACTAGCACTGTGTGTATATATATATATATATATATATATATATATATATATAGAAATTGGTTTAGTGAACGCACAGAAGTTCAATTTAATAATTATTAATTGTATTTTATTTAAAATTAACTTTTAAAGTACAAGTCCCACTCGAGTTAATCTTTTACTATATGTACCTTAAAAGTTATTTAAATAATATAATTATATATAATATATATATATATATATATATATATATATATATATATATATATATATATATATATATATATATATATATATATATATATATATATATATATATATATATATATATATATATATATATATATATATATATATAATAAAACTAACTTTGTTTCATTACCCGCCTATTGCGCACGAGAGGCTGCAGATAGAACTGATATAGTTTAGCATTTCTGTACGGTGTTGTCAAGTCTTTCTGACATTAAACATTTCATAGTTGTCAAACTGTTATTTTTCAAAATCTCACAATATCGACAGTATTAATATTAGTAGTACAGCTCTACCAAGCAAACAAAAACCCCGGAAAATATGTGAACTAAATTAAAAAATTTATAGCGGTAAAACGTTCGTCCAATTACCATTAAGAAGTCTCCGACCGTACATTCCCAAACGCAAACAATTGACATTTGTCATATTCATTTTGCATTTGCAGGTTATTTTCGTGTTTCTTGAGTATTTATTGTCGATTAGTCTTTATAAAGTCTTTTTCAAGGCTCTTTTTACTGATTTGTGAGAGAAGCGGTATGCATTGTGCACATGTACATAATAAAACGATTATAGAGTTCATAACCTTAAAACAGTAAGCATGCTTTTTTAAATATCGACTTACATCGATTTTTCAATATTTAGAGTAGTGTACGATTTTGAAATACGTAGCTGCACTTAAATTAAATGAGCATGACAAGTTTTAAAATATCAAATCATGTTGATTTTCAATATTTCGAATTTTTCAGGTTTTATTCGTTATGGCTAGTAAGTTGAAGAATAGTGTTCATTCCGAAGCCCGGAACATCATTAAAGCAGTTGTGGAATTTTCGATAAACAAAAAGCTAATGGTGTGTGGACATTCCCTTTGGACAAGGCTACTGAGCTAGCTGCTGCGGCAACAGGAAAATCGATTAGTTTTATAAAAAAATTAGGTAGGTACGTAGTTTGTAAACCTTAAACGTAATTTCTAAATGAAGTATTTCTTTGTATTAGAAATGAAGCTGCAACAGCTGAAAATTCAGTTTTAAAGTCTCCTAAGAAAAAAAGAAGTGGAGGTTCTAATAAAATGGTTTTAGATGAAGCAGATTTAGGCATTTTAAAAAGGACCGTTCATGAAGTATGTGCTGTAGAAAAAAAGGTGCCAACGTCGAACATTTTAGTCAATAAAATGGAGGATAAAATTAATTACTCCGGAGGACGTGAAACCTTACGAAAGGCTTTGTTAAACGAACATTTTTAATGGAACGCACTGATATTGTTTCCTGGCGTTCTCGCTATTTAAGAAGTTTACGGCAAAATGATGCTCTAGGAGAAAATAAGAAACCAGTTACGTACCTTGATGAAACATATATCCATCCATCGTACGGAGTTAGCAAGTGCTGGCAATCCAATGATGAACCCGGTGTGTACCAAAACATCAGAGCTGGCCAGCGGCACATAATCGTTCATGGAGTATCGACAACATACACCATACGAAAAGCTGAATTGTTGGAGTTAGTAAAGCAATTTAAGCATAATAAAACTTGCTATGTTGATGAATTACTTAAAAAACATGGACAGAGTGAAAACCGTTTGCCTCCTTATCATTGTGAACTCAATCCGATTAAATTTATGTGGAGCTTAGTAAAGCATCAGGTGGCAATGAATAACGTTTCTCAAAGTGGAAGTAATATTGAGAACTTAGTGCGAAATGCTTTTGCAGAAATAAATGCATCTGACTGGGACAAGCAATGCAGGCATGTTAATCACATAGCCGAAGAAATGTGGCAACGTGATGAACTATTTGACGAAACGATTGAAACTTTATCTTTTATGGTAAACACTGGATCGTCAGATGAAAGCACTGAGGAAGAAGTTGATGAATTTGATAGCCCATAGAAAACCATTTTTAATTTTGTAGTTACAAGTTATAAATCAATAATAATAAACGATATGTGCTTATTTTTCCATAAAATCTTGGACATTATTTTAAATTTTAATTATGCATATGTGTTTTGTTTCTATTGTGAATAACACTACACTTTATTTATGTGAATGTTTTAAATGCCATTATGTTATTTACACTTATGATGAAACCGTAGAAAGGTTGTCATTTCAAGTAAATACAAGTTAATCAGATAAAGAGGAAGAAAGTTCTGTAGAAGAATCATTGTAATTTATTAGTCACTTTGTAAAGAACCAGCGTCCTGTACTTATATGTTTTAGAATAAATTATGTGCGGACCATCCTGTATGTAATTTCATAAGTTTACGCGATATTGCACAACAAATAATTTATTCATCACCGCTGACGTGTATTTCTAGAAACCGTAAGTTTCTGCACGTCAGAACGATTTTAACCAATCACGTAACGGTATTCGCACAGTAGCCGCGAAGCCGCCCACAGATGCACCTTTATAAACTCGCGACGCGCATAAAAAAAAATCTCAGTAAGAGAGATGAATCTTAGTAGATTCAAGTTAAGCCGATATCCAGCAGCCGCCTCCGTACCGTTGACCGTTCCAGAAACCAGTAGCCGCAGCCGCTCCGTTTGCTTAGATAAGCACCGACCTGTTGTTCACCGACGAAGAGTCCTTCGCGATCGGGCGAAAACGCGAACCACTTCGCACCGGGCAACCTAAAGTTCAATTCTGTACTGCTATTGATAGACACGTAAGTTGTAAAGTTATACATTCTGACAATTTACACTCAAACACTACAGACCGTAAATAATTCCGGGCTGAGCTCCAGAAGTTATACCATACACTAGAGTAACGCAGGGTAGCCCCGACGAACTCGCCAATACAAACTACACTAGCACCTGTAGCACGAAGGGTAGATCCATCGTCACTCGCCACCACAAAGTACACCTAGAGGAACGCAGGGTAGCCCCGACGTATCTCATCAACACTTGAGGGTGAAGGGTTGTTACAGGGCTGTAAAGACCTACGACCTTTCTCTTAGTATATACAGTAAAGACAGACCGTCGCCTACGTCTT
Source organism: Vesta saturnalis (assembly GCA_036346205.1). Taxonomy (NCBI): domain Eukaryota; kingdom Metazoa; phylum Arthropoda; class Insecta; order Coleoptera; family Lampyridae; genus Vesta; species Vesta saturnalis. The sequence goes on from JARFJB010001943.1 coordinate 610,374, forward strand.
CTGGGCATTACTGAAATCCCGCTCGAAACTCACACTATCTCCAGACAAACATAATAACCATACACGGTGTCTTTAAATTGCAGAGGAATACCTCCATAACCTGTAGTATAAATTAGTAGTCCACCTAACCATCGTAAATACCTGGTGCGAGAACGTTTGTATACAAATTAGAGATTACGTAGATATTCTATCTTTACGTAAACCTATTAGAGTAGTTTTAATATTAAGTATTTTGCTCCCTTGATTAATTATAAATAATTAAACTTGGTTAGAGAGATCGGTAATTAATTTAGTTAGATAAATGATCTAATTGCCTGCATTAAAACCGGTTATAATTGGAAAAACCGTCACAAGACCTCGCGTTTGTATACGTGCATTTCGCGTGTATTATTTCCAGGAGTAAGACATCCTTGCTTCAGCGATCCAGAGTTACTAACGTATAAACACGATATCGATTTTCTCAAACGATTCGAGTTCATTGCGCTGGCGTTCCGACCAACAACGGTATCAAGGCTGACGCTCTCGCTACTATACGTGCAGGACCGTAACCTAAACTTTGCCTCTTAGGTAAGAATAGATTAACAAGACCATCTTTTGTTCACAGAAGCGACGTCGCACCCAGTGACGCTGGACCCGGACCGAGAAGTTCTCCTATACATTTTGTTAATTACCTTCTTATTTTATTTATTGTAAATATTTGGTTAATATACATTTTAAAAATGCTTTACGGTTTTTATTTAAGGTTACAGTGTTAAGCCCATCCAGTACTTATTACGAACCACACCCCGTTTATAAAATAAACCCGATTGAGCAAAGCCGAGGCAAAATAAAACCGCGTTGGGTTACCAAACCAGAAGGGCGCAATATAAATATAAGTATAGAACCCACTTCAAACAGGGGGGCATTATAACTTTATATTCTTATGTGATCAGAATTATGTTTTTTCAAGTATTTTACAAATGTTTACAAAACTAAAAGTTGTGTAAATTATTTAAAGAAAATGTTATAACTTCAAAACCATCTTATTTGTACTTAAACAATAAATACTTAAATGTTTTTGGTAATTAATTCAATAACATTTGATGTACCTAACATAAAATAAATAAATTTGTTCACAGAATTTTGAATAAGCAATCCATACATTTGATTTAAATTTGCCACCTTAATACTTTTTGTATGGAATGTACCTGTTGAAAAACGGCTCCCTCAGGTACGCCCTCTCAGGGCTTTTGTTTGCTTGGTTGAACAGTATATTAAATATTATTTTAATTAGTTTCTTTTTTGATATAGATACTCTGCGTATATTAGGCGCATGTCCCCATGAAACAATATGTAACAACTCTTTTTTGTGTTGTATAACATATACCTCAATTTAGGATCTTTCCTTCATTTAGTTTTAAATACAAGAAAATTTAGTTATTTTACAATATTGGTTTGAGGTAGGCAACTTAATTTGCATATCTTCATAGTGTATATTTCTTTAAGGTATATTCCCATAAATTGTTATTTGAGTTGCGCAATGACCCGTGACTTAATTTTATAATTAATGCGTCTGCGTTAAGTATTCTGATGATATCTTGTACGCATGACCCGATCATCTACTTCGAACTCCTCCATTTTTCACTTCCTGTGTAACCTCGAAGCATGATGCTGTTTCTTTTTGATTTTATTTAAATTTTTGTGAAAACGCCATCAATTTAGTGGTAAGAGATATTTTTAATACATTTACATAAAATTATAGCATTCTGTCCTTTTAGGCGTTTTTTTTTCCTTACGTTTTTAATTATACCTTTATCATTAATTCAATTTACAACGTAATTGAATTTTAAGTACGCATTTGATTTTATGATTGCGTGCATTTTTCGTTTAATGATTGCAATTTTTTGTATGGATACTTCCAAATAATGCAATAAGAAGTGGATTTAAAAATTTTAAAGAAGAAATTTTTACGGATTTTATAAAGATAATTCAGTTTGGGGTGCGGCTGATAACATGTCAAGGTTGCACCATGATGACGTAAGAATGACTTCATCCTTGTTAACTTCTCCGTAATCATATTTGGATACCAGTGGTAGTCAAAAAGAAAAGTTTGTGTACAAAAATTTTTAAAGGTATTTATTTAGTGTTTTATTTAGTACTTTAAGCATAATTTTAAGACCATTATTTCATCATTACATTTCATATTTAATAAACATAGTCTGTATATTGTTATTTTTTACATTTTTGTCAAGTCGGTTTAATTGTTCCGATATTATAAGAAAACAATTTGGCGTCCGAGATAACTTCATTTTTTTACATTCTTTATTATTTATGGTAAGTGGTAATTACAAATCATTTATTTGATATGTTAATTCTGTATTATATTTTATTGTTATTATTGATATCACAGTTTATGCTTTACATATGTGAACTACCCTGTTAATCACCGACTAAGTCTAAGGCACAATTATAAGTGGTGTAAGGTTAGTATATTTTTTGGAGAATTTGTTATTTTATTAACTCATTACTTTTGGATAACTTACTTTTTATTATTTCAAAATTTATTATATTACGTTACGCCTTTTCTTTACAAATATTATAGGTTAAGAAAAAGTGCGCTAATGAATAATAAACATTTATCAGAGACTCAACACTTTGATCGGTTTAAGTCTATTTATTGCTATAGATTTTCGCACAGGCATGGTCAAGTTGATAGCTCCATGATAAAGACTTATCCATTGTTACCCCCAAAAATCGTGAGCTGTTATTTAGATGCACATTTAAACTGAATATTTGAGTAGCACAAGAGTAACTTAATACTTTCTTAGTTACGAGGTATACACAAAAGTCTTAGAGAGATTAAGAATAAGATGATTCCGTGAACACCACCTTACAAAATTACCTACAATGTTATGAATTCAAACAGTTATTTCTGCTTGATTATTTGCCGAGATTATGATTAATGTATCGTCAGCGTACATTATAATATGATCAGCTGAAATACGTTGTGTCGTGTCATTAACAAATAAGATAAATATCAGCGATTCTAGCAAAGAGCCTTGCGACACACCTCCTAATTTAATTTCAATTTCTTTTGACTGAGCTCCATTTGCATGTGTTCTGTTAGATAAATAAGATTTATCCAATGTGTCACTATGCCTTTAATTCCGAGAGTATTAAGTTTATTTATCACAAATTCAGGAGTGAGGGTGTCGAAAGCACAGCTAAGGTCAAAATAAGATCCAGCAGTTTCCAGTTCCATCTGCAGACTTTTATGAAGTTATTGGACGACGAAGTGAAAAGTAGCATCCTGAGTGCCTAAATTCTCCCGATATCCGAACTGCACATTGGTTATTACATTATACTTGCACAAGAAGTTTTTTAATCGTGTTATATTTTGGAAAAACAACTTCTTGTTTTGTTAGTGGCGTTATAAATTTTGTACTTGTAATATCGTTTTTTGTGCCATATAAATTTAATACTCACCGCCTTTTTTTGCTTTCACATTTAACGAAATCTCGACTTTTGTGGGTACATGAGTATATCCAGTAAAATTTGTTTAACTCACTATATCTACGTTTAATTTCATCCGTAAGCACTGGTTTCATTAATGTATTATTAGACTTATTGTAAAATGTTAAAGGTCTAGTCGAAATTAGTAGAGAAAATATTAAAAATTGTTTGTACATGTTATTGACACTTTTAGAATAGATTGTAGACCAATTGTTACAAACTAATGAATAATAAGATGCATCTAAGCAATGACGAGAGGTGTTCCTGTGTATAACTTTTTCAGGCATGGATGAATTTGTTCTACAAATACTAGAAGATAGAAGTTGCGCATAATCATCAGCTATATTTGGATTAGTATTATTACAGTATACTCAGAGTGGTTCATGTTTGTTACTAAATAATCTATCGCAGTACTACTTATTTATAGATATTCCACTAGGGTCTTCTAATCTAACCTTTAATTGCAAGCGTCAAATAAGCCCAATTACAAGGTTTTCTTATTAAAAATTTTAGAAAATCTATGTTAAGATCACCTCCAAGTATAATGAAATTCGTCAGTTTGCTTATATGTGCTAATGATGTAGTCATATTAGTTAAAAATAGATCTATGTCAGCCGCCGGGGCTGTATAGCAGTAACGGACATAATAGCCAGCGCCCCCTGAAACATATTAAAAAGGCCCTCCTCCTTTATTTTGAAAATAGTGAAAGACGTTACAACATTATTGTAATTTGTAATCAACATTTATTGTCTAAACGAACGAACAAATACATAAAACACAATTATTACCTACATAAAATACTAAAAAAAAACTGTTAACAAAAGGAAAAATAAAAAAAAGTGTCCACAAAATCGCAGTCCTCAACATTCGATTGAAAGAATCTTCTCTTTTTGGTGGAAACGAAATCATTAATCATGCTATCTATACCTATTGACGCAGCACGTTCATTTTCTATTGAAATAATCGCTAAATCTGACAAACGCTCTTGGGCCATTACCGACCTTAAATAATTTTTTGTTAAGTTTAATTTAGAAAAAGATCTTTCTGCGGAGGAGCTGGTTACCGGCAAAGTAAGGTATAATAATAAGGCAAATATCAGGCAAATTACTTGCCAGAAATTTGTTCTAATGGTTTGTACTCAACAAATTTCCAAACATGTTGGGCAATTGCAAAATTACGCTAATAAAATGTGGTGAAATGTCACCAGAATATTTTTTGCATTAATTCAGCCTTTTTTATTACTTCATTTTCTGGAAGCTGTGAAATATGTGTAGGATGTAAGCAAGAAAAATAATTAACAAATGTTTTAAGACTACTAAATCTGGCATTTAACTGTGAATTGTTATATCTAAAGATTTGTTAAAAACTGTAATTACAAACTTTTGTAGTGTGTCATTAATTGGTTCATCCGCTGCCATTTCATCAAATAATTTTTTCACTCTCTTTGGACGTTTCTGTTTAAAAATTATTGGAATTTTCCATGCCTGAGCCAAATTTACTACCTCTTCATAAATTACTTGGAAATTGTTTCGTAAATTTTGAAAGTTTGTTACCATGTTACCATATTTTGTACGATTTTTATATCAATGTCCTCGTGTTGCATTGATTTAGATACCATGTTAACGTGATTGGAAACGTAAGCTTGGAAAGTAAGCATTATAGCAAAATAAAAAGATTCTATCTTATTTGTTAGAGATGAGTCTTCAGTCCTTTCTATTCTTTTTTACGTTTACGTTTACGTTTCAGAACAGATACAAAGTTGATTTTAATAGAATATAATACTATCGTTTCGAGAATCCCACCTTGTTGGACATAACTTCTTAAGTGTTACAGAAATCATTTGGTTTTGATGCATTCCTACATTTAAGTTCTGCCATCTTGGTAAACTTTCACTAAAAAACATACAATTTTTGAATGATATCATAGAATTTCTGAATAGAAAAATATTTTTTATAGAATCATGCACTATTAAATTTAAATTGTGGGCAGCGCAATGTACATATTCGGCATTTGGTTGTTTCTCCTTCAGCAATGTTTGCAATCCTTTATATTTTCCTGAAAAATTTATATTAATGTAAAATTCAGCAGTACAATAAAATAGCTCGAACCACTCATATTTGCTGCTCCATCACAGCCCTGTCCACGACATTTGCTTAGGGATAATTTGTGGTGATCTAAAAATTCGAGTATTTCTTTTGCAAATTCCTTGCCTGACTGTCCTTTCATTTCAATAAACTCCATGAAAGACTCATACATTTTTATTTCATCATCTTTCAAGTTAACATGTCGAAAAATAACACTCATCTGATCTTTTAGCTAATGTCCTGTGTAGTATGGAATATAATCGAATAAAATGAAGCGTCTTTAATGTCTTTCAATATATCTTTTTTAACCGCGTTTGCTATGGCGCAAATTAATTCAATTTGGATTGTTTTACTTAGATAATGATTTCCTTTTTTTTATTTGAACATTTAACGAATGGTTTCCAAAATAGGATCATATCTGGCCAATAATTTTATAATGTTCAAAAATGTCCCTTGATTTTTTATTTTCTTCATGTCGCACAATTCGGCGATATTTTCTCTATGTCCCTGAAAAGGTAAATTTGAGATGGCTAAAGTTCGAACTACATCTATTATGCGTTTCAGAACTTCTTTCCACCTTTGCATATTTTGCAATAACAAAAGGTCCACTGCGATTTTCTCGGACCATGTAGAATAGACAAGGCATGCGTCTAAATGAACTTTGCTGCTTTCATGGGTTTTAATTTTTTTACTCAAACCTGGCCAATCATTAATTTGTCCAGTGACCCAAGCGCGAGAAAAATGTGGATTATTGAGATTTGCAAACAACCAGCAACGTTGACTATATACTGCATTGAAAATTTCCGAATAACATAACCATAGTCTGAAATGTTGATGACAATGGTCAATGACAAATAAACTTTCAATTTTAAAATATAGGAGTATTTCATACCTAATGGTCAAGCTGAAGCGAAAACTAAGTATGTTTTTCAAAACTTGTAGAAACATTATAGCTACTTACTAAATTATAATAAATAAAAATGTTAATTTTACCTTTCTATTTTGTGTCCTGATTTCAATGTCGTAAAGTAATATTCATCGCTAAAAGATCTGTTGTTTTTACCTTTAGGAAACGGTCCTTTTGGTCTATGACACCCCAAACTGATTATTTTCACTTTTAGCGAGAACTAAGTCATCTTCGCCTGGGACAGGATTTATCTTAGCCGGTTTCTATAAAACAGTAAAACTATTGTTGAAAAACAAAATGTTTAAGACCTTTTCGTTTTACGTTGTACTACATCATGAATCTCTGCCCTATCGGGTTGTTTTGAAGTGCCGGGTAAGTTATCACTCAATTGAACATCTCTAGAGGATTCGTGTTTGTGGAAACATTATCATTTTTTCTTAACCCATTAGCGCCCAGCGTACTCGTTTGAGTACATATACATTATCACGATCTGAACGCCACACTTTGGCATATTTTGTAAGTGTATCATAAATTCATTGTTTACTGGTCACTTTAATGCACCATGATATGTAATTACCAGTGCCGTACTGCTATTTTCATGTAAATATCGGTGTATTCGTGTGAGTACACTGGGCATATAGACACAGGACGCTACCATGACGGAAAATTGTCGAGTACTCTTTTTCCAGGAACATTCAGCAACGGATAACAACGGAATTCCCAGTAGCTGTTTTTATAGGAGAAGGTTCAAGACATTAGCTTCTGCAATCGATGCTGTTGAACTAGGTAATTCAGAGCTTGATGTAATAATTCCGCCTGAAGTATATTATCAGACTGACGAGGAAGAATTCGATGACGATGATTTATTGTGTGCAGATCTACCAGAAGACATTCCCGGTGAGATAGAAATAGACCTCAATGAGGTTGATTTGGAGGACGCAAATGACACCTCAGACGGAATTCCATAATATACAAACAGTCAATAATATCGAGCACTAATACTGAATTAGTACGCCACTAATAGAGAGATGGAATGTTCTAAAGGGAAATCCTGATTGGATGCAAATATCTCCAGTATTAGATATGCAGGACACCTATGGACCTGATAGTCGGTTAAGAAGAGGTCTTAGCGGGTTGAATGTTTAGAGATTTTCGAAAAGCTATTTAACCACGTGGTGCAACATATTGTGGATCAAACCATTATTTATGCGGCTTCTAAGAACAATCATAATTTCGTAACAAGAGAAAAATTAAAAGTTTTTCTTGGTATGCTGCTCTTCTCTGGGTACCATAATTTAAATCGTGAACGTCTTTACTGGAATATTGATGATGCAATCAGTCGAAATAGATTCGCTGAAATCAAGAAACATTTACATTTAGCAGATAACGCAATTCTGGATAGTGAAAACAAAAAGTATAAGATTCGTCCACTTACAGACATTCTCAATTCAAAATTTCAACAATGGTAAATTGCTCAGAAATTCTTATTAATTGACAAATCCATGGTAAGATATTATGGGCATCACTCACCGAAGCAATTTATAAAAGGCAAACCTGTTCGTTTCGGGTACAAAGAATGGATGTTGTGTAGTTCGGATGGGTACTGTTATTCATTCGATGCCTATTATGGAGCTAAACCTCCTTCGAAAAAGGAGGAGAAAATTTCAGTTTCTCGACCTCAACCATTTAAAAACTGTAACCACAGTGTGTGTGGTGTAAATCTGCTGGATCAAGGAGTAAATACATGTACATGATAAAAAATGTTGGTGGTTCCCTTCACGCACATGATCAATGTCACTGCAGTAAATACATGGAAATTATACAGAGTTACGTACGCGAATGATAAAGTAGACCTTTTGCATGTTATAAGAAGTGTTACACGTCACTATTTACGCTCTTATAATAAGGTTATATAAAAAATATCTACATCTGAGAGACCTTCCGGTTCATTACCTCGTAATATATTAGAAGGTCCGATTTGGCACTTTTCTAAAAAAAATTTCGAACCACTTCAGATGTCGTCAGTGTCACATGAGGGATAAGAGATGGATATGTGAAAAATGTAATGTGACTGCACGGAAATACTCCATTCTTAGTTTATTTACATATTATAACCATTGACATACAAAACAATAAAGCTTTGGAATTAATAACTTTTTTGAACATATTGTCCCATTGTGCTCAGTTGACTACACATTTTTTTAACCCTTTGAGGACCAATGGTTCTCGCTGCTTACCACAAATACAAAGTCACAACACTACTGTCCAAGTGGTTTTTCGCGGTTGCCACGTTATATAACGGGATGCCTACGTTAGAGAGAATATTTTTTGACCGCGTATAAAATAGGTGGTGTAAATGGTATAATAATAAATAAATGTAATAAAGAAATAGAGAATAAAAAGTGTAAATAAAAATATAAGTGTAAAAAACACAAATCGTCAAACTAACTGGAGATACTAACCATTCACCACAAATAATGCCTTTGTCCTAGTCGGTAGTTTAAAGTGGGTCGATTAATTCTTTTGATTTGCTTGATTACCACAATTTTCTGCTAGCTTACTTCCCCTGAACATCAATATATAAATGCAATGTAACACTAATAAAAATGATATCGGATGCCAAGTTATTTTTTTTTTATAATACTCGGAATAACTAAACCGAGTTCTACACTAAAAATTTATCAAAATGTAAAACAATAAAAGATATACAACTATGTTTATTAAATATATAAAGTGAAAGGGTTAAATACAATATATATTAAAAACTAATTGTAAAAACCTTAAGTTACTAAAAATATCATTAAACATTAAATACCTGTCACTAAATATACAATATCTTCTTGAGAATCCCTGGTATTATAAAAAATAATGCGGAAATGCAAACTAAGATGACGGAATCCTGGTGTAATATTGCGCAATATATTGCAATAACAACGCTTTTATGTGGTCAACCACACCCAACACTGGAGTTTTATTTCGTCTTAAATATTTACCTTCATGAATTGGAATAATCCGTTTAATGCATTATCTTGAAATTTTCCAATAAAATTTGTAATCATAAAATGAAAGCGTACGCAACAGTAAAATTAAATGCGTAATATAAAGCGGTGAAATTAAAAGTGTAAAAGTAAAAGTGCCTGAAAAGAGCAAATGTTTTAATTTTTAGTGTAGTGCGTTAAAATATCTTACCATAAAATTAATGGCACTTTCACACAAAATTTAAGGGAAAACCCAAAAAATGCTTCCTGTACTCACAGCAGTCATAAGGAACTGAAAAAAATGGAGGCTTTAAAATTAGATCATTCAGTCGTGCGCGAAAGGATTTGCGCAAGGAATTAAGTCAATGATGACGTAATGCGCGAATAAAATTATCAGAAAAATAATTTGAAGTGGGAATATAAACCTTTAAGAAATATATACCCTTAAGAAGATATGCAAATTAAGTTGCCTACTACATACCTATATTTCAATAATTAATTAAAATTTTTCTTATATTTACAACAGAACGAATGAAAGACCTTAAATTAAGGTATATTTTAATACAATTCAAAAAGAATTGTTACACGCGTATAGCCAGCCTGGGGACGGTATATTCGTCAGTCGTCCGTGGTCGTTCCACGTGTTTACTTATGTTATTTCCCAGTGCATCAATAAGCTAATATTTGTTTGTTGTAAATGTTTATAATATGCATGAAAACGGCAGATAAGTAAAAACTATTCATCACTTTATTAGATAAAAGTAATTTATGCAAGAAATTTAACTTCTATATTGTTGATATTAATAACTGTTTATTGTGGTTACCACTACTAACCACTAGGGATATAGCAATATTCCTTGAATATGCTTGTTTCTTTTTACAGTTACGTGTTTTGCGTATTGAACTTAGATTTTGTTTACTATAGGTTCTAAAAAGAAATGGTCAGTTCTGGAACTCGAGGCAATGAGTCAATCCAAATTTTATGCTAATTTGGATGATATTTCCAGTGATTGTGAGTCCATTGTATCGGACGGAAAGTGTGATGACCGATGAAATCCATCTGAATGAAGCAGTTTCTAATGAAATAGGTGACAGATAATTTGATTTAGATGACATAGAGGATATTGGCGTAGAAATTAATCCATGTGCAGGGGAATGGTAGCAGTGACGATGATTTTCCTCTTGCCGTAATACGGCAAGAACAATTGAGAAAGAAAACAGTCGTTCGGGAAAAATATGTTTCTCACGTAAATCATGTAAACCCGTATGTAGCACAAACTGGCCCGAAGATTCCAGAAAACATAGAAACACCCACCGACATGTTGTTTATTGTTCCCAAATGATCTCATTTCTGTTATCGTTTTCAAACCAACTTATATGCATTGCTGAAAAACGATGGAAGCAAAAACTTTGTTCCTACTACAAATGCTGAACTGAAATCGTTTTTGGGGATAAACTTACTTAATGTCGCAAAAAAGAATGCCTAGTTACAAAGACAAAAGTCTTCACGAGAACAGATACGAGACCATTTCATAAGCTCCGTATTATCATGTGATAGATTTTCGTGGTTCCTAAGTAATCTTCACTTATATAATTCAGTACAGCCAAAACGAGGCGAACCCAACTATAACAAGTTATATAAAAATAGGCCGTTGCTTTCGAAATTGACAGAAACGTTTCGTACTTCTATAAATCCTAACGAGTTTCAGTCCAATAATGAGTCGATGATAAAATTTAAAGGCAGAAGTAGCCTCCTCCAATATATGCCAATGAAACCTACGAAAAGAGGCTACAAGGTGTGGCTTAGGGCTGATTCTACAGGATATGTTTCTGAATTTCAAATTTACACAGGCAAGGTCGATCCTAATATCACTGAGAAGAATTTAGGTTGTCGTGTTGTAAAAGACCTGAGCAGAGTATTAGTTGGCAAGTACCACAAAGTATATTTCGATAATTATTTCACCTCCAGAGATTTGCAAAGAGACTTGTTAGCTGATGGAATATATGGCTGCGGAAAATCCGCAAAAATAGGAAGAACTATCCCGAGTTCAAAAGTCATAAGTGTATGAAAAGATGTGATATAGATTGGAGAGTTTCTACGGATGAATTAGCAGCGCTGAAGTGGATGGATCGAAGAAGTGTATTATTTTTGGGCAATTATCATAACCCACCCATAATGACATCGGCCTCAAGAAAGTCCAGAAATGGTACAACCGAGGAAATACAATATCCTGAAACACTATAACCAACATATGGGATATGTAGATCGATTTGACATGTTGAAATCCTTATATGAAATTGACTGAAAGTCACACTAATGGTGGCACCGCATATTTTTTTATTTTCTCGACGCAAGTGTTGTGAATTCTTTCATTTTGTTTCAACAAAGAAGTGACGGAAAATCTATAACATTGAAACAGTTTCGTTTCTCTGTTGCGCACGGCTTGATAGGCGCCACAATTTCTTATGCTAAAGGGAGTAGAAATACCAGATATAAACCAAATAAATACTAGAAAATTATTCCCCATGAAGTTCGATACGATCAGTGCGCAAATTTGCAGTACAGCAAAAGATGTTCATCGAACTATATGGAAATATACGACAAGCGACGTGGGTTTATGCCAGAATAAGGACAGAAATTGTTTCTAACATTATCATACAAAGTAGTTCCTTTATCCTAGTGGTTACCACCAGTAACCACATCCTGTACAATATTCCAGGATATTTCGTCCTTTCTAACGTATTTTTTGTGTAAGTTTATTTATAAATAAACTAGTTTTTCAGAGATTTTCTGTTTAATTTAAATGTTTACTTTTCCGTCCTCAAGGGGTTAAGGAAACTCTACAGAAAAAAACAAAGTATATTAGAAATTTAAGTTTGAGTAGGATATTTTCAATCAGAAAAAAGCATTTTCAGTGATTTTTTTCTAGTACGAAGCTGGTGGACATTAACGGGTTAATTGCTGCCTTTCTTCCTCTTTTAATTAGGAAATTTTTCTTTTTTGTGCACCACTCAACTCTTTTTTACTACTCATTTTCACCACACAATGGCACAAGCACAACACCTCTTCACTTACATAAAATTCGATAATAACTGAATTTTAAGGTACAAGTGAAAATTGAGGCATGTGTGGACTTGACTGTTGTCGAAAGTATATACCGTATACGTGACTTATTACTTACAACCATCAGTAATACATTACACATTTTTACATTGAGAGATGAAATCGTTTCTAATAAAGATAGCACTGCCACGATGTATACACGCTTGCCTACAATAATGTGAAATTATAGTGTAGTTTTCCGGAGCCAAAAATAATACTTCGTGAGCAGTGCACCAGTGCTCAGTAATACAAAGAACTGTTACATTTGAAACAACACAAAATAATTGCAGCATATTAGTTTTGATCTTGAGGCCCCTGCATGGCCAAGTTTACATTTCATATTCTTATTAATAAAAAAGGATCATTTTTGGTTACGCTTAAAGAAGGGACAATGTGCGACTTGATTAGTTTTTATTTGTTTCATAGTCTATTTCCAATCGTTCAGTAGATGTACTCGATTGAGAATTGGTAATCTTAACCGACTTCAAATTATTAATTGACTTTAATTTAGTGGATTTATTGGTAGTTTTTACAATTTTTGTGTGACTGGACGGCTTGTTGTTACGATACATGTGTCCCGCGTTAAGCTGTATCAGATTTTCTGGATTAATAAAGCGGATGTCGATGTAACAGTCAATAAAATGAATGTATTGTTTGCATTAGAATACTCTAATAAATAGATCCATCAAAGAACATAACAGAAATTTGCCACTTTTGTTTAAGTGAATCCCGGATTTGTTGAAGTGAAAATTATGTAAATATTTATTGATGTCTACTTCACTTTTAACACGATTAATTCTTTCAGCCACTTGACTATTATATGTATAAATTAAATTGTTTAAAACTTTTCGTTTGTTAATATGAAGCACGCTTACTATTATAACGTTTGTCCTTTTTCCAGCCTCAAAACATTTATAGAATGCATTGTCGTTGAGGTCGTCCTTTAAGGACATCGTTGCATCCACCAATGATAAAAACATAATTTTGTTTATTAAAATTCGTCGTGTAATGGTGTGTATCGCAAACTGCATTTTTAAACGTAGCATTGGGTTTAATAAATGACAACTGTTTGAAATCATTGACATTAAGATTAGTTTGTAATATATCCGCACACTATCGTCGATTGCTATCCGCAAGTATTAAAATATTTTGTTTGTTTTGATGACGACTAACTTTAATATTATTATACTCTTTTGAAGAATAGAATCTATCTTAGCTGGTTTTTCTATACTCGCAGGCCCGTTCTCCTATTCAAGGATATTACTTTTTAACTTATTTACCTTAACTATCGCTTTATCAGTAAGGACACTCGAGTTGCTTTTGATATTATTTTCAGAAATGATTTTCTTTAATTTGTAATTCTGTTTACTTAAACATAAAATATTTAATCAGGTATGATAGCTTTTTCAATTGTGCTCATAGTAATAAATTAATTTTTTACCTCTTCGTGCTTTTCCAGATCCGATGAACAATTTTCATCTTCGTTACTGATGTAACTCATATTGACAGCACTTTTTAGTTTATCAATTAAGTCACATTTTTTTCCCGATTGACTTATACCTCGCGTTGCGAGCTGTTTCTTTAATTGACGAACATTTAAATTTTGAATTTTTAATTTTGACGACATTGCACTGGATAACTGTTTCAAGTATGACTAAAATATTCTGCTATTACTTTTTTAAATAGCATTAAGTTTACAGTAGGTAAGTGGTAACTAATTGTATGTTACTACTTTTTCTGCAAGTGCTGTTAGCACTGTAATAAGTTCTAACTTCAGTTGTTGGTAAGTTCTAGTGCAAACCTGACAAGATGAACGTGCGGCAGCAGTTTGTAGAAGAATTTAATGACATATTACGCGATATCCCAAAGATTATATTAAGAATAAATAAATGAAGAAGTATATTAAGAAAAAAATTGACGTAAACGACTTTGGACTTTGGGAGCGAAAATGGATCAGGAGGAGGGAACAGTTCGGTGCATGTATGGTTCCTTTCAAGGAACTCGCCGACGAAGAAGATACAGTAGAATATTTTAATGCCCTGCCTATGTCAGAAGAATCTTTTATTTATCTACTTAGCAAAGTTTAGCCTAAAAGAAACCAGATACCAAGATGCGAAGTGCTCTATCGTTAAAATTAAAATTGCAGATTTTGCTTTTTTTGTTAGCAACAAGAATCAGTATCCGAGTTCTTAGTTTAGAGTATCACAGGCCAGTAGGTATTTGTATAATGATTACAGAAGTATGTGAAGCAATATATACACTACTGAAGTATTTCATACAGGTAAGGAAAGACACTTTATTTATTATTTTTGTCTATTAGATACTCTCTTAATCGGATGATCAGTGCTATAAAAAGTATAAAAACAGTTTACAGTGCAAAATGTAAACATGAACGTATTAACGTAATATTTAATTGAATATAGTATACACAGTTTCACTTTGTCCATTAATTGAAATAGCTTGTGACAAAATATCATTTGATGCTACTGCACTGGACACTGTAATATTTGAATCTTGTGACATCGGAAGCTCTCCAATTGAATAGATGAATTGTGTAGAAGGGATGGGGTTGAAGCGTCTACATACTGTGTGCTCGGGATCGGACTGAAAGCTATTTCCTTTTTGGGGGACCTGTAACAAAACTCCGCGAAGTACCTGGTGAAGCGGTTTCACTACATGTGGAGCGACTTGGGATATGTCATTTGACGAATTGGGGTATAAGCGACATTTGTCGAATGCGAAGTTGAGACAAATAAGTTTGTATATGTTGCTGGGCCTCTAACGCTAATGGAAAGGGCATAGCCTTCAGCTTTGCAGGAACACCTTTCCCAAATAAATTAAATTCATGGTTTTCAGTATCTTCTGCATTCATAATGCTAGTGACACTGCTAACTTTGTCAGCAAGTTTATGAATTTCATTCAGTCTTCTTTTGCGTTGACCAGCGTTGACGGTGTGTTGGTTTGCCTTGGAATTGAGGGTTCATCCTCTTGCAATCTGTTGGATTCACATTGACGTGTGTCATAATCATCATTAAGAACCTAAAAATGAATTGACGATGTTAGTGATATGACATTTTTAATGACAATAAAAATAATAAATTGTAAATAAAATATTTCCTTTTTAGGCACCTACTAACCATGAAGAATGGAAAGTAACTGAAGAAGGATTTAGCAGAAGATGGAGTTTTTCTGGATTCTGCGGCCCTTTAGATGTCAAACATGTTGTAATTAAAGCACCAACCGAAACTGGCAGTGTTTACTATAATTATAAGCGTTAGAATAGTATATTAAAGCATAAGTGAATGAAAAGGTCTTTAAAACACGTGCGATTTTTCGAGCACGACGCCGCAGCGGGAGTCATAAATACTAGTATTATTACTACAAAAAATGGAAATAAGAGCTAATAATGCAAAATATGCAAATAAAAATTAATATGTCTAACAATTAAAAGTGTTAAATAATGTTTAAATAAAGGTTTTGAATTTGTTAGTAATATTTTATTTGACGTTACAAGGTACCACTGCCAGATCAATAATCAAAAAATTGTCATTTAGACTTCACGTTCCTAGAGTTGTTGATGTTGCCATGGTAACTTTAAAAAAGGCGCGTTTTTGAAAGTTCGATTTAAACATACTAACGAATGCTTTAAATAGGTAAAATGGGACACCAATAAAAAAATTGTATTGTACTGTTAGCAGTTGTGGATCATGGCTATTGTTTCAAATACATAAATCTGGGATGCAACGGTAGAGTTTCCGATGTGGAAGTTTTCAGAAATAGTACTTTATATGCCGCTCTAGAGAATAACATGTTACCAGATAATCATTTACTGGTGGCCGATAATGCTTTTCCGCTGAAAACATACTTGGTGAAGCCATCTGTAGGACATAATTTAACGTTAAAGCAGAAGGTCTTTAACCACCGCCTCTCAAGAGCACGACGTATAGTTGAAAATGTGTTAGGGATATTAGTGGCTCGGTTTAGAATTTTCTAAAAACCTTTACCATATAATACACGTGAAGTGGGAGAAATCGTAAAAGCATGTGGTGCTTTACACAATTGGCTTAGAATTAAAAAAAAACGGTGCAAATGCTCCAACAATGGACGTAGAAGATATTGACAACAGTTGCATTTTGTCTGGAAATTGGAAGGCAGTGCCATCAGAAGTTTTGATTTCAGTACAAAGGAATACACAAAACATTCAAATCAAGAAGCGAAGACTGTTCGTAATAAAGATGCTGACTATTTTGTTAGCAAAGGCTCAGTACCTTGTTAATTAAGAACCATATATTAAATAAATAAGGATACAATAGTTGAGAGGATTTGTAAACAATGTTTAAAATAATTAGATAAATTAAAATAGGTATATTCCACGTGTCGAAGTTTTTTTTTTGGGGCCAAATTTGTTTTTGAGTTAAATCTCGTTTGAAAAGTTGTGCACCTAATTCTAAACAACATATTTAACTAAGCAACTAATACGTAGTTACATATTTCATACTTACCACGTTACCCTCCGTATCTCTTGTGCTTAGGTTCACAGACTAGAATTGGAAACCATTTCTTAGTTTCTTTTATTTCCTTAAGCTCTTGTGAATATGTGGACCTTAGGCTTTTTATCTTTAATAATATTTCCTTTTCACTGAAATTGGGTATATTCATGGCTATTTTCATAGTAAGGATCCCTGCGCTACGAGCTTGTTTATTCCCGTATTCTAAATGTTTAATATTCCAGAGGTGTTCATGGATTATACGTGTCCGCGGGGGGATTACGAAGAATTCGCGTACTGTAACCATTTTTGTTTGTCACCTCGTTATTTTATGTGCATTTTTGTGCTACGTTGCGTTCTTGTTAATTTGTTAATGAAAATTGTTATTAAAAGTTTTGTTTTGTGATAATTTTAAGACCTAAGCAGCTGTTAAGGGTATTCTCTTGATTTACTTTTACATTTTTCTGAGACCGTCCATATCTCCTTAGCGGTTAGGAATTGGGAAAAATTGCACATAATCATTTTTGCTTAAAATTGTTCAAAAAATACGTATACGAATTCTTCGTAGTTTCCCTGCGGACACCCTGTATACTGCGAAACAAACTTTACTGTGCTTTCTTCTGTCCACTTCGATGTCATTTCAACTACACACTTAACCAACCTATGTACTTGTTTACTAAATAAATTCGTGCGCGAACTTGTTTAGACGAGTCAAGTAACCAGTACAACGCATCAACTTGCACGAAAAAATAGAATAAATTCTATTCCAGTGTGTTAAATTTTTACTTGCTCCATAACTTATTACATACCACATGCGCGCTTATCAAATAGATTCAAGTAACTTAAACTTTAGTTAAAATTGGTTGAATAACGCCGACTAAATAAGCCTTTAGGAACGAACAAAAACAGAACGGTTCACTTCCACTTCGCGTTAATAAACATGTTCAGTTTTAAGGAGAACTCTTTTAGTGGTTATGTACGAACTACGATCCTACCACTGAGGTAGGTCGGTACAAACCATTTTTTGCGTGACAGTGCTCAGGTAGTATTTGTCATAGGGCTGCTTCATAATATAATTATTGAAGAACATGTTATTTGTATTCTCTGTCTCCCATAATTTCTGATATTCCCTGAAAGGACAACCAATTTGGTCCACCAGGTACATTTCCTGTTGGTTTACGCCCAGAACTAATTTTTAATGCAAGAGTTATCTTTATCCTTTCAATAAACAGATTATAATGTTATGTTGATAGTTTAATTCTTGTTTAAAGTGTACGGTAAGTATAAGTACATACAGTATATATTTGCCGAGTTAATAATGTAACATGCAATAAACTAAAACAAAATAATACGAGATTGAGCTCTTTAGATAAAGTTGAAATGTTTTTATTATCAATAAAATCGGCATACGACATCTTATAATGAAAAAAACCGACAAAATCATAAAATCGCGTTTATTGCTCTAATGCGTAATAAAACCTCCATAGACTACAGACTTAAAATCAATTGGAAACAATCGATTGTGTCTTAAATTAATCGACCATAGTAGAATGAAAAAGTTTTAATCTGCAAAAAATACTTTTTACTATTGTCAATAAATTATAAGGTTCACTACAGCAATAAAGTAGAAAAGTTTATTTACAGACACACAAGATATATCTTTGGAATCTCTACATAAAGCTGTAAATATTGTAGAAAAATTGTAAAAAAAACGAACCGTTAAATTTGAAGTTAAAAGCAAGTGCGGAAACTGCTCGAGCCCTTAAATTTACACACACAACTGGACGAAATATCAGAGTTAAAGCTTCACATTCTGACCACAGCTTTAAGTCGGTTTTGCTAGTAGGCATGGAAGTCTGCTTTTATGCACCATTCGAGATAAAGCTAAGCTTGATTTACAAGACTATTTCTACAGATATGGTGAGATAAAGGCATTCGAACCTCTCAAATGAGAACGCGGTTTTTTAGTGCCTTCTTGCTAGCCTCCGTAGCTAAACGATAATGGTTTTTCGTTGTTTACACTCTAAAGTTTATTACTTCAATTTGACAAACCTTTTGATGTTAAGTTTACATTAAATAATGTAATATGAAAATAATTAACATTTTGCAATGCTTAAAATGAACTGTTTAATACATTTTTGATGAAAATGTTTCTTTCTCTAAGTTAATTACTCCCTAAGGTAACGTCTGCTTGATCCTTTTTTAATTTCTGTAGAAGTATAGTTCTAGCAGTTTATAAAACAGCTTTATACAAATTAAATAAGCTTATGTTTAAGTATGAATAAAATTTAAGCCTTATTTTCATAACAGATTAAAATGCAGATATATTGGTACTTATTTAATTAAATCTTCAGTTTAGCACTAGCCTCGTTTGCAACGGAGGGTCTTCGTTTTAGTATACATATTTAGGAATATTGATAGACACATAAACGATAACCGAATCCAGGGACAAAAAGGATTTAATGTAATTAACAACAAATGATCAAATTGCTCGCGGTCAGCCAACGTGGCTTTTAATTTCTAATGCGACACACACAAACATTGAACTAAGACTAACGAGGTGCTAGTAACTATTT